>CM075851.1:34650593-34874446 GCA_037975125.1 Latrodectus hesperus
ATGCATAAAGTCTATATTGTATCATATTTGTATTTATACAAACACACACGCAAATATATATATATATATATATATATATATATATATATATATATATATATATATATATATATATATATATATATATATATATATATATATATATATATATATATATATACATATATATATATATATATATATAATTTACAGATATGCTGCATAAAGACACATGATCATAAAAATAGACATTTGAGAAATAATTGTTTAAATTACATAATATCATTTTAATTACTTAATATAATTTAAACAAGATCAGGACCGTGGTGGCCTGCGTGGATAATGCTTTTGTTCTCGTTATCGTTAAGTGGTGAGTTCGAATCCCTACCCAATCGAAGATTTGCCATGTTCGCTTACAGTGGCTGAGATTCATTAAATATGCCGTAGTCGAAATGTTCTCCACATTAAATGATACCTGTTGGGATGACAGGCTTAGTCTGTGGGTCCTCTGCTTGGTCCCTGCTTGAAAATTCACTTTCAGAGTTAGGATGGTACACCCATTGGGTGTCCCACTCTACAAGGTGCCATCACTTTCGCCCCTTGTAGTGCTGAAAGGTGGAAATTTTAATAGTCGAGAATAATGGAACAACATATTACAATATCTGATAGCAGATTTAATTGTAATTTATATTGTGTTAACATTTTTAAATACAATATTTGTTGACCATGATTTTGTGATAAAATATTTAACTGTAATTTAAGAGTTAAAAAAATGTACAGTACACAAATTTATCGGGCGTTATATTATTTCCCCGAGGGTTAGTCTCTCCAATCAATCTCGCAAGATAAGAAAAAAATTATATAGATAAATCCTTCATATTCTGCATCTTAAGACTTCATTCGATCTCAATATTCCTATATTGCAGTTAGAGCTCGTTTTCAATCTTGAAGAATTCTAAGAATCTTATTTTTGACTCGTATCCGGTGATAAAAGCCGTTTCTGCTCGTTTAGTACCTCACTGGCGCCTTCAAAAAATCCACTTTCTAAAAGGAGGGAAAAAATATTTTTGATAGTGGAAAAGAAGTGAAATAAAATATCCAAGGTGAATTCTTTTTTCGAACCATTTTTCTTCGCCACCGTCTCATTAGATAGCCATGAGATCGCATACAATTTATCATTTTCTTTAAAAAAAAAAAAAAAAAGAAGAAAAGATGAGAAAGCTTTATAAACCGTCTGCCTGAAGTTCTGAAATAGCTGCATGTCGGCTTTAAATTTCTTCAAATGGAATAGTATCCTGTATCTGGGCTTTGCTGCTATACGTGTTGTTCTTTAATATCTTATTAAAATGTGTTTAAGTTAAGAGCTTCTAATTTTAAAAAAATTCTCAAGTTTCAAGAAAAATAGTATTTGGGATCTTGTCTTTACTTTTTTGTTCAGTTTAATTTAACTACTATTGCTCCATTAAAATTATATGTTATACAACTTTCCAATTTTTAACAAATACACATTTGTTTTGAATTGAATCATACCAAACAATTCTTCACACCAAAGGAAAAATATTTTAAAGTGTATAGCATCGTTACCTAAAAACTAGCAGCTGGGATTGTGCGAGAATTTAACTTGATTCCGTCTGCTCACGAAATTACAGCTTTTACCATTGCCGACACATTATTTCCATGAACGTTACGATGAAGATTTTTTTTTTTTTTTGCTTTTATAAATTTCAAATTTCTTTTTCTTTAATAAATGTTAAAAATGCAACAAATAACTTTACTACTATTATTTAATCTTCACTAAACCAAAACCAAACTATTTTAATTTTTAATGATTTTTTTATTTCAAAACCAAAAAATCATTTTAAAAAATCTTTTATTTTTTAATGATTTTTTGGTTGAGCACACAAGTTCCTAAACATAGAAATCAATAGTTAAATAACAATTTCAAATTATCAATAATTCTTTTGTTCCCTCAAAAAAATTTTGCTATTTTGAAACTTTTACTTTATATTCAATAATGATTTACTTATGATACAATTACAAACAAGCAGCAACGATTTTGAGTAATTATTTAAATACACATTTCTATCTCAAAATTTTGAACTGGTCTCATAACTAGGAAACAAAGATTTAAAATGAAATCTTTCATTATGTTTATTCGATATATTTCTGATTACAATCAGCACATTGATAATTGTCATGAAAACACTTCTGAAAGTTTATCTTTGGAGTAATATACTAAATAATATCTACCACAACTACTAAAGCATCTAATAGTTCTATTGAAAGTTATAACTTTTAGGCAAAATTTCAGCCTAAACTATAGTCTAAACTATGAAAAAGAAAAAACTATAGTCACAGGGGGATGAATCTGGGCATATCTGTAATTCATAAATCAAAAATTTTATAATATATGTGAAAACACTATGAAGTCTTTTTCCTTTACATTTTTGTCAGGATCTGAAGATTTGTAGCACTCTACTGTCTATCTGAAATGCAACGAGTATTTTAAAAACGTTATTCTCTCTTACTTCTCTTCTTCAAATATTCCTCGGACAAAAGTTGCATTTGGCATCTTTCAGACTTTAATAACTTAACCATGTTTGATAATCAAAGAAGACTTCAGGCTTTATCTCAGTAGTATTTTCAGTTTGTTTTTAGGTATTTCCCATGCACAAAAAATAATAACATTGTGTTTATTTCTTGTTTTCAGCAAACAAAATTGACACAATATTGCGAAAAGGCAATCTGAAATATTAAACAATCAAACCAAACGCCTAAGCTTGCTAGCCTTGTTCTGGATCATCTCATAGCAAATAGTTTAATTATTCAAAGGGTGTTTTATATTTTAAGACAAACTATGTATGAATAGATAAATATCGTAAATTCGTATAATTAACTCAAGACAAATAAAATTTAAATACCTCAAATTTCTAACCTACTTTCTTTTATTCTAAATATTATACTCCATATACGTTGCCAATATTATCATAGATATAACAATTAAGAGAATTACAAATCTGATAAAGTTATATATATTTTGATAGTCTATTAACTAAAAATGCAAGAATTCTCCTTTCTGATTTATTTAATGAGGAAAACGAAGTACTCTTCTTCTCATTCTCTTGGATTGATAATATAATATAAATATTTTTAAGCTTCAAACAAAATTTTTACAGAAACAACATTAAATGCATTAGAGACGAATAAATATTTTAGGCAGTTACATTTATTGATTATCATTTACATTAGTAAATATAGGTAATATTTCTGTTTCTTTTTCGTAATCTATTAATATGAACTCTTGGAAATTCTTTGGATGTTCTCAATTACGACATCTGAATACGATCTATCATTTAACAAAACAAATACTGTAGGTCTACAATAAAAATAGCTCTCACCAAGCCATGTCTCTTTTTCAAGACAATGGCATAAGTCATTTGCCTTGCAAAAAATACATGTTCCATTTTTGACAGAAAGAGCTGAAAAAAACATTATCAACCAACATATTAAACGCCTCGAGAATATTCTTAAGTTCTACCAATTCATAATTCAAAGTGGAGGGTTATTGTTACCACAGCAGTTGCAACTAACCACACTTCCTGGAGGGAGCTATATTCGTAGTATACAAACAGTGTTCCTAGAAGATACTATAAGTATAAAAAAGCTTCAAAACTGTATTCAAGAGGCAGCGATTTTAGCAAAATTATCTGGACAATATATTTGATAATAGCTATGACAACTGTTTGAAATAAGTAACGTAAAATTAAATAGATCTAATAATAAAGCCAAAATATTTAAGTTATAAAGGCAAAAAAGAGTAATCTTTAAAATACCATAATTTGAATTTAAAATCAATTATAAAATACATAAGATATACAAATAATTTATAATTTAAAAATCTGAAAACAAACTAAAAATTGTTATTTCAAATGTAAATTATTTCTTTCGATATCACTGTATTGGTATCAAATTAAAATACATAAGAAAATTAAGAATCAATGCTTAAAAAATTAGAAATCAGTGCTTCGAATAATTAGTAATCAATGCTTTAAAAAATTAGGAATCAATGCTTAGTTATAACACTTTAAAAAAATATAAAGTTGCAATTTATACACTTGTATAAATAATTTATACAATTATAGAATTTATATAATTGTGCAAAGAATTGGCTGCCACAATACCAGTCATGAGTTGGGAGAAAACACCAAGATAAATTTTATTTTTGAGCAGATCTCCAAAGAAGTTAATTTACTAGATGTTAAAGCCATTAGAGTTTCCATCTTTGCCAAAGAACCAGCCGCTTGATTTCCACCAAGGAAACTTTCTTTCAATTAAGGATCCATACTTTACAAATATGATCCATAATTTTATAATATGACAGCAGAAGAAAATAACTTTTGCAAATATAATTTTAAGTTAAGGCAAATTTATAAAGATAAATGGATAAACATTTTCAATTAAGTTACTGAAATTCATTTGCATTATTATTATTGCTTAAAAAATGCAAAATTTTTGTAGATAAATTATTTTATTTTTATGAAATTTTAATCATTTGCAACTTAAAAAATCTTTTTTTATAATTCAGTCCACAAAATTTAGTTAAAAATTTGTGCAAATAAACGTAATCTTATAAATGTTTAAATTTTTATTTATTATATTTTATTCTCAGTGTCAATCAATCTGCGAATTTTGTTAGCTTATCACAGAAAGAAATATTATAATAGATTTCTTATCATCGCATAAGAGCTTCCGTACATCCTGCTTCATTGATATAATAGCTGCTTTCCTGAATAGGAAAACAGGGATCATACAATATTCATCCCCGTTGAATATTTGCAAACAAAAACATTCTCATGATGTAAGGAGTATAAATAATGCCCATTCACAAGAATCCAACCATTCATCTAATCTCAGAAACAAAACTCAATAACGCTTTTGCATTTTTCCGTTATATATATATATATATATATATATATATATATATATATATATATCCGGACTCCATACCTTTAACATTTTTATTAATTTAGAAGAATCTTACGTAGTATTAAAATTGCTTGCAACTCTACGTTATTTGTTAGTGATTTATTTATGAGTATGCTTTTTTATATTCGTAAATGAATAGCAAGAAAATAACAATTTGTTAAAAAATAGCAAACTTACAATGTGTTTTCTTCGATTCGAAGCGATTTTATTAATAGATAAAAATTATAATTTTCTAGAAATCGATTTTAAATAAAGGAAAAGTGTCTTGTTAGAGGACTCTAGTTTAAGTATTTTGCTTAAAAATAACCATGTGGTAGGACATTACTCATTGGAAAGAGAGTACCGGTTTTGAATCTGTGCTATAATTAAAAGAGAGAAAAAAGAATTTTTTTATTATATGTGTGTGTATGTTTTTTTCCAGTAGTTAAAAAATCTATCCATTATTCAGCATAAAATTCCTATTTAAATTAAAGAGGGATTTTTTTTCTATAAAGTAGAACTTTATTCGATGAAATGAAGCATCTCAGTTTCAATCCTTAGCTACATTGAAAACTAGATAAACACGTTTTTTTTCTCTTTTGTAATATATGTGTGGGGTTGATTAGTTTTTAAAAATATTTTTGTGATACTTGAGTATTAGCAACAGCAAAAATTGCTTCCACTAAGCTATCTAATCTAGATGTTAAAATAAAGATTATACAAAAGCTTTTGCTTTTAAGATTCTTCTGGTGGAATGTCAAAGATCTTCAAATCAAAGGAAAATTATTCACTTATACAGGTATTTTAGTTAAATTACAAATAGAAATATCTACTATTGAATGATTCCTTCTGTTATTTATCGAGATATATTGATTGAATACTTGTCCAGAAAATAATTAGAGATACTAAACCCTAATCTTTAACAGATGTCGCTCAAAATGGGAAATAATATCTCAAGGGAGGAAATGAGAAGTATGATTATTCGTTGCTCCCAGTGGTCTTTTAGTCTTTAAAAAGAATATTTTTAGATTATTTTGAATATTTCTTGCCTAGAAATGCTAGAAATTACAGTTCTTCATTCCTTTAATAAAAAAATAGTCAGAAACTCTGAGTATTTCTCAGTCATTATACAATTAGGAAATATTTTACTCCATAACTTTACTTAGTAACACAGATTTGTATTATCTATCCAAATTTCTTACCTTGATTTCATATTATGTTTTGTCAGCCAATCATCAAACTCAACTATATTATTCTCTTCTACACTTAATTGTGATAAGAGCTGCATACATATACTATTGAAATATTTCAATGTTAAACAATTCGAATTCAATAGGGTATAACTGAAGTCTAATAAATGAAATAATTCACAGAATTTACTTATTTTGAAATATTGTAGCTAAGATAAGTTCATTTAATATTTATGATTAAAATATCTTTTAAAGATAGTTCCTGGAATTTTTTTTTTAATTTTGCCATGTTTCTGTGATAAACGTTAGAGTATCTAATAGTTGAATGCTGATAAACTAAAAAATATATAATTTTATAATTGATTTTTTGGCATTCTTAACACAATCGACCCTTAACCGGATCAAATGTCATAAAAATATATTAAATAATGACTATTATATTTTGAGAATTCTTGTATCTGTTTTGAATAATTTTTAAAAGTGATTCTAATTTTATAACTTATATTAAACGAATTCTAATGCTACTCATAATAAATACCAATTTTATCGAATGCATTAATCCATGTTTTACTAGTAAAAAATATAATAAATTAAAGTAATTAATGGTGGAGGATATAGTAAATGATGCGATGATATGTTACCAATTAAAACTGCATTGTTCTTCTGAGTCATTTTAATATTTTCATAAGATATATTCTTAAATTTTAGACAATTATTTTACTTATGAATTGCTCTTTCAGTTACATTTCTGTTTTATATAATTTTTTCTAACCATACGTTGAGTATTATCTTATAAAATGTAAATGTCATCATTATATACGATGCTAAGAATTTAAAATAAAAAACCAAATAAAATATAATAATTTCAAATTATCTAACTATTTCTTTGATGCTAAAATGAATCGAAAATATTTTTACAAATTTATTAGTATAGATTAGAAATGAAATCTTGCTCTACATTTCAACATAAAACTTGTGGACATAAGTGTGCATAATCATATTATTTACACTTGTGTCCATAAATTAAAGATAATGCAAGTTCAGGCAAAGAAAGAGATAGAAGCAAAACAAATGTGACTTACTTGTAAAATCTATTTATTAAACAAAAGTTAAAGAGCTAAAAAGATGCTATATGTTTGACATCATTAATAAAAACTGCTATTTTCACTCTCTGGAGCAAATTTCAAAAAAGAACCTATTTACAAAAACCAATATAGCATGGTTTGTATGATGATTAATGCATAGTATGTTCCCCAGACGATGCAATACCAACAACTCAGCAACACCTAGGCATGCTGAATATCAAATTATCGATCTGATCTTGTGGAATATTACACCACTCATCAAGCAATGCTCTCTGAATTTGCGGTAGACATGTGGTAGGGGATTGACAGGCTGCAATTCGTCGGCCAAGCATGTCTCACACATGCTCTATTGGATTCAAGTCCGGTGAGTATGCTGGCCAATCTATACAAGTGATATTCTCCGATTGAAGACATTCGTCTACAATGTTTTCACGGTGAGGACGGGCTTTGTCCTCCATAAACAGAAGTTCTGTGAACCCATGACGCCCCGAAACAAACGTATATGTTGTTCCATAATGACATCTCTATAGGTGTGGTCTGTCATGGTTACATTCTGAACATGCAGGTTTATTCTGAAACCCAGAATAATTCCTCCACCAACGAGCATTCATACACCAAAGTAACGGTGTCGTTCAGTGGTGTTCTCTTGGTGGTAACGGGTACCTAGCCCTCTCCATATGAAAGTCCGGCGAGAATCAGACTGAAAGTTAAACCTGGACTCGATGGAAAACATCACACAAGACCACTGTTGCGTTGTCCACAATACATGCTCTCTACACCAGGCTAACCGCAGGTGTCAGAGAGTTACGGTAAGTGGAACACATCTGACAGGCCAACGAGCATATAGACCAATGTGACCTAAGCATCTGTATGCGGTCTGCCTTGAAACTTTCGTACCGGTAGCTAAAGAAAGGTGACGTGACAGGTCTGATGCTGTGATCCGTCTGTATCTTTAGGCAGTAACTGCCAAATACCGGTCCTCATTTGGCATTGTAACTCGGGGGCAACCTGTGCTGTAACATCTACTCACATTACCATCATCTTGGAACCGTTTTAAAAGCCTGGAGATAACATACTGGGCGATTCCAAGTTCCTCGGATACTTTTAGCTGGTACGTCCACATTCCAAATGGCTGATAATTCCACCATGTAAAACATCATTCAAATGCTTCCTTTTTGCTATAACTGTGTGGTTACTGCACACGGTTAAAGCGTTTGGGTACAATTTAATTTCTTTGCAACCATTCCTTATATACCCTTTTCTTACACTTTAGTCGTTGTGACGTACTATCAGCGCCATCTGGTGGTTTCTTCTAATTTGCATATTATTCTTCAAGATGTGTGTCATTATTCTACATGTGAAATTTTTATTTTAGAGTTCAATTTCTGTGTGATTCTGAATTATCCTTAATTTATGAACATGAGTGTATATTACTGGTACAAAGGAGTCGATAACTTTAAAACTGAAGAATGCAGCAAAAAATTTAGACTTTCACCATTTTCAGAATAAAACATCTTTTTTTGTTTCTAGACACTGTTCAAGAATAAGACGGAAGTTTTTTCTTATTTCATGCATGCATATCTTCAAGAAAAAGGTGTTTCGAAGTTTTCCGCCCTTGAAATACGTTAATATGGACCATAATTTATTCAAATTATTGCTGGAATACAATAATAGCTAATAGATGTTAAAATATCTTGCATTACCTTTCAAATATTGACATATCAATTGCCCAGAGTTTAACAATAACAATGATACTTTCTACAAAAAATCTGTCTTTGCACTAAATAACTATGAACATCTATACAACAATATACTCTCCCAGGATGTCCCACGGTTGTATTCTATCCTTATAGAAATCTATGGTATCATTCTATGCAACAAGTCTGCACAGATTATAGCTTTTAATATTACAAGAATATTCATATCCATTCGGAAAGTAATTGCATAGGATGCTACCCACTACTTCTTTGCAGGATATAATATGGATATAATATAAAAAAACTTAATTAAATAATACTAAGAACATTTTTAAATTTTTCTGTTCATTCAAATGTTTTTGAGATAATAAAAACAATTTTTGCTGTTTTTTGGACAGTTATCTATTGAAATATTCTAACCAAGCAATAATTGAAAAATTAGGTTGTTTTATTTCTAAAAATTTAGCTATCCATAGTAAATTTTAAAATGTATCACAAAGAAATTTTTCATTCATTTATGAAGATTAATTTACCATTTATTATGTTACAAAATACATATTTAAATTAAATATAAACAAATAGTTGTAAATGATTATACTTTGAAAATACAAATAAAATTTGTGAAATGTTAAGAAATGTTTTAAAAAATTCATTATAAGTAATGGAGTATAAATTTTTAAGCACAAATTGAAAAAAAGCTAAGGTAAAATACAAAGCACATTTGCTCAATCAATTAAGCCATTCAAATTTTGTTAAGTAACAAATACAAACTATTTTAGTTGTCTCTGAAGTGTTTTAAAAATAAATTTGCCATCTCGAAAAGACAACCGCAACAAAATGTAAACTTTTCTTAAATATGGATAGGGAAAGACTCAACGTGACAAAGTGGTGGTACCATGTCATTGGAATGAATGATCACGAGTTAGATTTTAGCTATTTTAACACCGAGAGAAGAATCTCAGGTTTCTGTCTGTGCTTTATCAACTCAATCATTCTGTTTCAATCAATCATACTGTTTCAATCAAATTAATCATTGATGTGGGTGCTTGGGAGTTTTCAGGATTATTTCTTTGTTACATGGAAATGCAGCTTTTACTATCTATGAAAAATTCTGCAATAAGATATTATGCGATGATAGTTCATAAAAGCCTTGAATCTTGCTGTTAAGTTGTTTATTATTTCGTATCATAATAATGAAAGCCTTAACTTTTTAATAGATACTTTTAATATTTTTAATAGATAATTTTAATTTTACGGATACTCTTATTAAATATTAATAGATAAAAATAAGAAAATAAAAACATTATCAGACACTAAATCCATCTCAGAAATTATTTTGTTAGCTAAACCAATTAAAATAATCGATATAAAAGCATTATTTGTGTAATGTTTTGTTAATATATCACTATTTAGATCAAAAAAATATTTAAAACTCATATGTATGAGAAAAAATTGTGAATAGATTTTAAGTCTATGTTTCGTTTCTATATATGAACAGTTTTATTCATCAATATTAGAATACTTAAAAATTTCATAATTTACTTTTATTGACGCTAAAATCCTAGGAGAGCCCCCAGCCTTGGTGACAAACTTAACAAAAAGCGCCAAGCCAGAACGAAATTCCAGAAATAGTTAGGTTTACCATATCAAGTGTATCGAAGTACAGTTACCAAGAGTGGCGCAAACTACAATTATCACCAACCAAAATCAATCACACAAAGGTGCTGGGATCCCAAATCCTAGAAGAGGCCACACCCTTGGCGACAAACTGAAAACATGTATAAATATATATTTTGTATAACAAAATACCCATAGTAAATGTATGTATATAATGTCTAACTGCTATATAAATTGTGGGAATTATATATTATATTTCTACTTACAATTCATGTTTAAGGTAACATTATTTAGATGCGATGCAAACTAAATATACTTAGAAATTCTAAATATTTTTGATATAAATTTTAGTTAAATCAACAGATAATTTTACTTAATGCACTTTTAGTCATGCTATTCGTTATTTATTTTCTATCCCTATGAACAGTATTCTTATTAAGTAAAACATGTGGAAATAATATGTACATTTTAGTCGAAAAAATTGCCAAATTTTATATATTATTTAAAAACTAAAAAAATATAGTCTTTTATACATCAAATAGCTGTAGTAAAATCGAATAATCTGGAAAAATAATTATTTTAATAAATTTAATTAATTTTTGAAGTAATAAATTAATGTATATAAAAAAGCATATATTTTACAATTGAAAAATATTCTGCTTCTATAATCTATACTCAATTCTGTTTAAATAAAATTTGATTGTAAAATGAATATTATTGTATGTATTCCTCCTCTATAATACATTTCATGTATTTCTTATAATTCTGATTAAATTATTTAATGAAAATTTCAAAGTATTTTATGTTTATAAATTAATTTTAGTAAGCAAAATACATATTTATGAAGTCAGTACTGATTAGTCATGGGAATTGGTTAATGATAAATCGTTAGTTAAAAAAAATTGAGTAGCAATTTTATCTATATTCTAGGAAATTTACATTTTAATTTTGAAATATATTTACGAAATTCTATTCAATTTAATAATATTTTAGCTATATAATTCAACAATATTTTTCAGCTAACTTGTTTATAATTTTCAAGAAGCAACTGTAGTAAATTAGATTAGAGAGAGAGAGAGTTTAGACATTTTAACATTTAATAACAAATTATAAAACTTTCAGTCTTCATTTTACAATATATTAATATTTAAATTAAAAGGATATTATAAGTTACTATAAATATAACTCAGTTTAAATTTTGTAACAAAAAACCACCTTAGTTTGAATTGATGTATTGTAGAAACATAATATTTTCTCCTAATCATGTAAACTTTGCGAAATCCATCTTTCAGAATTAGTGATTTAGAAACAACGAATTCCAAGGCTTGAATTGTGTAGGTCTTCAAATATCACAAAAATCTGATTTGGAATTTGCAGAAAATTAATCTTCACAAATTCAAAGCTATGTTGTGAATTTCCAAGTATTTACTTAAATATAATTTACAAAAGTATCATAGAATATTTTATGATACTTTTGTTATAAAGGGATATTCACCCTTAAGAAGACACACACAGTCTCCAAATTTAATTAATTACATTACTATGCAGACAACCTACAAACTGTCTAGAGGACTTAAAATTAATTATTTATTCAGCAATTCTGACGTCATTAGTAGTGCAACCTTTTGAGAGTACAGAATCCCGAGATAATATATGACATCAATTTCTTATTAATATTTTATAAATAATACCATTTGTCTATTTTACCTTTCCTATTCATATATTTTAATTTTTAATTTAAATAAATAAATACTTTAGTTAGGTGAGTTTACATTTCAAATTACAAGCGATACAAGTAAATAATAATTTATACATTTTATTCTAAACAAAATACTGTTAGATTTAACTACCAAAACATGCAATCATTTTATACTTTTCTATATAAATATAGCTTTATACCCACACACAAACAGATATATATATATATATATATATATATATATATATATATATATATATATAATATATATATGTGTGTGTGTATGTATATATATATACATACATATGTATGTATGTATGTGTGTAAGGATGTGTATTATTGAAAAAAACATTCAGGAAAGATATTTTTGAATAAGTTATTGAACTGAAAAATATTTTTGAAATCCTAAAAGTTATGTGTGTAAAAATATGCTGTAGGGTTACGAAATATTTCTAGACATGTAATATGCTGTCTAGATATCAGTTCACATAAATATATATATTATCTGTCTTAAATCTTGGAAAACGTATTTCGAGATATGAGCACAGTTACTCAATCTAAGGATATTTTTGTTTTGGAAATTTGATTTTAAATATGACAGAGCTATATTCCAGATTTGTTCAATTTGCAAATTTTATTTCAATTATATTCTATTAAAAATATTATTTTCTGTGTGACTATAACTTGTAAAATTTAAATTATTTTTAAAATTTTCCTTAAAGATAAATTGTTTTAATGCCTGCCAGTTTCTAGGGATTTATGCTCTAATTTCGTGAAATACCTTTTTTATCGTATGGGGAAAATATTTGCACTGTTAAATGCAACAACTTGACAACAAAGCAATTCAACAAATATTTAGACATCACCTGAAGGAAATAATTCGACATCATTGATCATTTATAACTCATGATCAAAATAATCACTGACTTTGAATTTGATCCAGAATTGAACTTCTGTCTTAGACAATATGTGTTTGAAAGAGTTCATTCCTGGCAATATTGATGACCAGAATTTTCCTAGAAAACTCTTTTATCCAAAACATAGTAGTTTTGGGCCTATCAAATGATTATTGTCATCGGGAAAATTCCAGGGTTCTTTCAGCACATGAAGTCGATATAGAGTGGTTTAATGGATGTTAAATAGATGAATGAAATTATTTTCAATTAATCATTGAGAACAAAAGACATAAACTATGTGGGATAGATAAAATTACATTTTAATAAAAATTCTTGGTAACAAATTGCATTTATGATCTCGTAGGATGTGTTTCTAGACTGGGCTCTAAAGATCAGTTTTTACCAACTTGGAAATAGAACTTATTTAACTGAAAGCACCAACATCCAGAATCCAACCAATGTGTTAAAAGCTCAACGGAAGTACTGCAAACATTTTCATATTGATAGTATATATACTGAAATTAGTATTTTGGTGATGCATTCTATTAACGCCAAATCTCACTGCCTTGTTCTTACAAAGAAAACACCAACTACCCACGTTGTACAAAACCAATAATTAACACCATTATTTCTCATTATTTGTTGCCATTTGATGCGATGTTTATCAGTCAACAATAGTTTTTTATATATCGTAATTTAATTTGGTTTTTATCTATTCGTAGAGTCAATAATTAATTCCATATTTTTGGAGTTTAAAACATTCTAACCTTTCTATATTAAAGGTTATAATGTTTTAAACTCCATGCTAAAAATAATTCGCATTAACTTGGAGGAACTCAGTAATTAAAAGTCATGTAGATTACACAAGTGTGTCCATAATTTTAAAATATTTACGTTTTTTAATCATCTTCATAACTGCATGATAAAATCTAATTTTGGAATATAGATTGAAGAGACAAAAAGTAATAGAATTCTGACAAAAAATATTTTTCATGCTTTCACATATAAAAAAGAAGTATGAGAAAACCAGCTTTAATGGTTCTTTTGCATTAAATTTTAACATCAAAGAAAGTTTATTGCAATATCTATCAATTATAATTTTATTATTTTTTCCCCTTTATTATCATTACTTTTATTTCTGTATTTGTGTTTTCTGAATGTTCATTTTATTTTTCAACTTTTTCATTTATTAAAAAAAATATTTTGAAATTGCAGCATTCGCTGCTTTAATAGAACATTTTAAACGTATTTGCTCGAGTTCTAGAAAAATATGCATCGCAAAATATTTTCGATTATAAAGAAAATTGAGATATAATTTTGACTATAAAAAACACTCTCTTTGATATTTTTATTGATTAATAATATAATTTCTTCACGATTTAAATTATAAGAGTAGTTTATCAACACACTTTCAGAAAAAAACTGAATTAAAGCAATGGCACTTTATAAAGTCAATTGATTTAAACCAGGATATATCTTAGCATTCAAAATAAAACAATCTAAATTTAAAATATTTGTGATAAACTTAATTACGTTTAGCACTTATTTGCTATGTTCTATAAAGAGTAAGAGATTTCTGCATGCTAATTTATTCTTTACTCCCCACAAGATTAATTCTTTTTGCGGAAAATAAACCTTAATTTCAGTTATCAGAGTAATTCAAACAATTATCCAAATTTCATAAAATCTCAATAATTTTTTTAATCTATAAAACGAGATTTATTTGAGCAATTAAAATTTTTTAAGAAAGTAATTATATTTCCTAATACCATATATATTTATTTACCATCAGATAAAAGATATAATAATTAATTAATAAAGCTAGATAAAATTGTACATTGAGTACTTTAAAAATAGGATTTTTTTAATTAATACTCCCTATCTTTAAATAACTTATGAAGGCAAGTCTACGTATATTAAATTCTATTCATTTTAATATATGAAATTCAATAATTAAAATTTAGAGTGATAAATGACGAAAAGCATAAATACTCAAAAAGAAACAACACAAATATAAAAATCAACAAAAGTGTGTCTTTAAATAAAAGGTTATACATTATTTGTTAAACCGAAAATACAATATCAAAATTTTTTGTAAAAATTTATCTTTCATCTTTATGTTAAATGTGTTTCACTTAACTCTAAATGTTAAAGATTGATTAATTGTTTTTGCCTTTTTTTGTGAATAATTCATTTGTTTTACATGAAAATATAATTTAAATATTTAGGCATCCTATTTATGTGAGGAAACAAAATTTAATTTAAGGATTATATCTGTATTTTATAATTGAGGAAGTTAAATTAATTCATTTTAACGTATTTTGATTTGAACAACTAAAGAAAACTGATTGCTTTAAATATCTTAGTAATTTTTAGCTTAACTTTGGAGTTTGTATTGTGTATTATATCCTTTTTTAATATTTAGAAAGAAATTCAATTTAAAAAAGATAAGTATCTTTTATTGAATGCATCTGTAATAATTAACTACAAATCATCAAAAGTTAATTGAAAATTAAAGAAAATTATAACAATTTAGTTTCACGTTTTAATTTAAAAATGCATCATGAATTATAAAAATATGACAGTTTTAGCATAACTTTTCATAATTAACAACGAAAATAATTAGCGTCTGATAATTTTCACGCTCTTTAATTTAATATTTTACTTAAGTTTTAGAATTAATATTAATCATTTTTTTCATAACAAGATGCTTCATCAATCTTGCTTATAACATTCAAGAGTATTAAGATTTTAATTTAGGACATTCGATACCCTGAATTTTGTTATTATCCTTTAAATTGAAATTTTAGCATTTCGTAATTTCGTTTATCAAAATGGTTTAAGCTTATAACAGATAATTGCTTTTTCTCTGAAAGCATATGATTCATTAGCAATTTGATAAAGTCAACAACTTTCCAAAAAAATTTATAAATGGCAAAATAAAAATATTTTGTGCAAATTAATCTTTTTTATATATTCATTTGATATTTGTTATTTTTTTTAATTTCTTATTTTTATTCACAATCCTATCTTTCACTTCCATTTTTTTTTTCTATATTTCAAAAAGATTCTTCATATCACTTGTAATTATAAATTCTCAGGTAGACGAGCCAAATTGACACCCAAATGTTTAACGATCTGGACACCACTTCAAAAGTTTGCAGATTCAATTCCCAACTCAGGGGATTAGATATTTGTAGTGGTTTGGAATTCTTTTTAAATTAGGTCCTGGTCTAATTACCATATTATTTCATTATGTTAGAAAAAAATTAAGTGCACAATCTTTCATTTTTCACTTAAGAATCTCTTAAATATTTATGATATTTTTAATTATGAATTCTCTTTTTAATATGATAAAAATAAGCTATCATTTATTAAATATATTTTAGAAGCCTTATCAACACTTAAATATGTATTTAGGTAAGTATAAATAATTATTAAAGTTCCACTAAATAAAATGTTTAACCTTAATAAATTAACCATTATAATAGTTAATATCTACTGTATAATAAAGTAAATTTTAATAACTATTTTATTTTTGTAATCAAATTACTTATCAGACACATTTATTGATTCATGCGCTTGCTTCCGAAAAAAATGATTTCCTGACTTAAGGCTATAAATATATTATTATTTCTTTCATATAAAATGATTATTTTATGTATCTTTTAATAATAAATCTAAAATGCGTTATATACACATTTGAGTTGCATAAAAGTTTGAAATAGTTAGTATTTTATATAGAAACAAAAATTACTTAAAACTTAGTATTTAAGGAACCTTAATTAACTGGAGTAAAAAATTCACATTCTTTCCATAAACCAATAGGCTTCGTCTTGTGTTTTAGAAAATAATTAACATTATTTTAAAATTAGTTTAGTTAACATAACTGTTGAATTTTTACATTAATTTTATAAAAAAGAGAATTAAATTACTTGAAAATTTATTTTATATGTAAATATATTTATTACATTTTTAAACCACTGAGATATAAACTCTAAAAATTTTAAAGTTAAATTTTAATATTTATGCTGAGTATTTTCATTCACAATAAATTAATTAAAAATTCAATCCAATAAAAATTTTATAATATGTCAAAATGCTGATAATAACGTATATGTATATATCTAGATTATCTTACGATATCTATAAACATAAATATAAGAATCTAAAAATTATCTGAATAAATTTTTATATTTCAAATAGTAAGTCTTAAATAAATATAAAAGAAGAAATTTAATTAGCTTATTTTAAAATCCATATAGTTTAGTTCAAGGAGACTTCGGTATAATTAACTAGATTTATCATTATAAGCAGTTTTAAATTCCAAAAGGATTTTTAATTTGATGCATTTTAAAAGTTCTTATATATTGAAAGTTTAGAAATGAAAATATTTTTAACTAACAAATTTACTTTGTACTTCTTTAGAAAACAATTAATCATTTACTGAATAATGCATACTACTCTAAGGATTTAAATAGATTAAATTTTGCAAGAAATGTAAATGATATTAAGGAACATTAAATCGAATATTTATTGGAATAAAAGATTTCATTTCAATAGTTATTTGCATTTTACTTAACGAATGATGAGTAAACAAATGAGTAAATTTAATGATTTAAATTTGACAATTATTTAATTAAGAAAATTATCTTATAATTAATTTAATTTATTAAAACTTTTTCCAAATTGCTCTAAATAATTATATTTAAAAACACATCCTTATGATTATATCCAAAGAGATTTGAAAAAGAAAAATTATTAATATGACTTAAGGATTCTCAGAAAAGTTAAAAATAATAAAATTACATGCAAATACTTTAGAATATATACTTAGTTTGTAAACAATAGTTTGTGTGTGGATGGAATATTTTATCATTTCTATAATGTTACAAAACACGTTGTATTTTAAATATATCACAATTTAACAGATGTTCAGGTCATCATAATTTAACAGGTTTAATTTAAAAAACCCTGAATAAAATTTATATATAAACTTTATTTTACTGTCATTAGTGATGTATGTTTAAAGTTTCTATTTGAAATGTCCTATCATTTGAATACATATTTTATTGATTTTTACTTTCTGAATCTAGTTGAATCTTTTCACTCGTATAAAAAGTAATAAACCCTTACTGAATTATAACTAGAATCATGACAAAATAATTAATTTTATTATGTTTACCATAGAAGATTTATTCTAAAATATAATTTAATTTGTAGATAAATTCTATGTTTAATGTTATTTTCATTGTACAGTATTTGCTAAACTAATATAACAATCTATTTTTTATGCACCATCAAATTAATACGTATAATATTGGTTTCTATCCATTTTATGACAGAAATTAAATAAACAGATACCTAAAAGATACCAAATATCTAAATAAGTGTTTAATTATTTTATGCCATTGAATCATAGGAATATTTAATGATTAAAAGAAAGATATTTAATCATTTGATACAATAAAATTATTATATATCTTTCTTTCATTGTTGTATTTAACTACAAGAGGCGTAGTGGATACCAAAATAAAACTATCTGTTTGTACACCATCTATAGTAAATGCATAATCTCTTTTTATAATGCCCATGATTTGCAACTCCAGAAACCAATTGTTTGAAAATTTATGTCATCTGATCTTTCTTGGGCCTACTAGAAAGCTGCTTTGTTTACGTATATTCAATATTTGTGAGATAACAGTATAACCCTTAGTGGGATTTAAAAATTCACAGATGCAGTATGATCCAGGATGACAAATTCAGAATTTTTTTAGCGATGAAGAAATAGTGCCAAGACGACATATTTTGATGTGGGTGATGACGTAAATACTAGGGTTGACAAAAAAGAATCAACTGCATGATTCTTATAGGTCTCCATATCTATGACGTAATAAAAACGAGTTTGCCAGATACAAAAGAAAATCCGTCAAAAAAATCACCAAACTCAAAGCTTGGTATTCTGGATTATATGGCATCTATACCTTTAAAAATAATAATAACAATATTCTGCTATTGATATCCTCACCAAATAATCATTTAGATAGCGAGATGATTTTTGTTGGTGGTTTGTTCTTTAAAATTCTTTTAAATTATTGTTACAATCAAGGATTTTATCAAATGAATTTTTCAGTTATTGTATTGCTATTTAATAATGAATTTATATTTTAAAAATATGCATTATAATTTTATTGTTTATATAATTTATATTCTTAAATGAGGGAAAATATCTTCGTTTCTAGGTTTAAATTCATTTTGACCAATCAATAAAAATTTGTTGAATTCTTAAAATTCATTAATATATTTAAATAATTTCAATTAATTCTAAAAATAGTTATAAAATGGATTTAAATATTTAATTACTCATAAAATGACATTTCATTAAGTTTTCAAATAGTTAACATGCTTGACTAATTATTAAATGACATAGCTCATTAAATTTTTACTTACCTGAAACTTAGAACATTTAATTTACAGTTAGGCCTCTTTCACACTAGACGACTTTTATCGTACGATAAAAAAATCGTCCGAAATTTTATGTGGGAAGTTATTAAAAAACCCCGCAATTGACTGGTCATCCAATATCGCTTCCCGTTCAGTGTGAAAGAGAGCAGTCTATTGTGTGATTTTTTAATAACTACTCACGATAAAATATTGGATGACTTTTTATCGTACGATAAAAGTCGTCTAGTGTGAAAGAGGCCTTACTATATTTGCATTGGGTGTGATTTAAAACTTATAAGCAATAATTGTAAATTTACTTGATAAAGTATTGAGGTTTAAGCAAATAAAAAAGATAAAACATATTTGTAAAAATATTCTTAGTGTTTTCGTACTATCAAATTAAATTTTAACAATGATTTATAAAATAAAATGAAAGAAGTTGAGAATTGCATTAAAATATATTTTATTATATAAATATTAAATATATCTTTGCTGTATGATTTCTTTAACTTATAATATATAATTAATCAACTTTTTATTCAAGAAATATAAATGAGCGCAATAAATTAACCACTTGAAGAAATAAAGAAAAACAAAATATTATTGTTGAAGTTGAAACAAAAAAAATGTTTGTGATTTATTTCAAAGATAATTCTATGTGTAAAATAATTGTGAGAGTAATTTCTTCATTTATATGAAGAAATTACTTGGAAAGATAATTATTTTAGAAGTTAATTATTAAAAATAATTTTCGATAAATTTTACCTGCATGAAATTTGTATTTGATAAAATTATTAAAAAAAATTCCTTAATTTAAAATATGCTGTTGTCGTTGTTACTTATGACACTTAGACAAGCCAAACTATGCCCCTATGCCGTTAGCTATGCGAATTTAAGTCAGTAGGATGTGTCTTTCGTTTAATCAGAGCACCATGAAGGTGAAAGTACAACTTTGCTCTTTACTCCTCCAATAGATGGCACCACCAGAGGATCCACTCCTTTAATTTTGACATTGATCTGGAGGGGGAGGAAATTTTCTCCAGACCATTACACTCATGTTAACTGCTCAACGACTGACCACAGGCCTTTTGATTCCTCAGATATAACGAGCACGTATTTCGCAATTTAAAATATATTTTTAGTATACTTTTATCAGTTGTATATAATTAAGACTCAAAATTTTTAACAATCTATGCAAATTCTAAATTTTCTGTTGTTAGTGATGGAATACGTTAACTTAATTTAATGTACTGAATAGTAACTGTTTTAAATAGGAATTTTCAGATTATCGATACCTTTTCAAATGATGATATATTTCATAAAATGTACACAAGATGAACTTCTATTTCTTTTATGAACTTTGATGACTGTAAGCAACATTGTGAGTGTGGGATATTCTTTTAAGATGACTTGTATATTTTATTCTGGGCAATTTTATTGCATCCTAAAATTATTTTTCAACATTTTCGCTTACAGTTACTATAATTTATAGATAGTAGAGGGTTATGTGCAAAAATGTTTATGTTAGGAAAGACATCTAAAACAAATTACTTTATAGAAAAGCAAGCAAAAAATATGAATTTTTTCATTTGAATTATAAAAATAACTTTTTATGAATAAAAAAATGTCATAAGGAAATCATAAATGAAGCAGAACATTTTTGAATGAAATGTTGCTTAATTAAAAGCAAATTAACACCCTGACGTATTTTAATTTCATAGACAACGTAAAACAAAAGCAATATTTAAAATTTATGTACTATAAAACAAAGTAAAATATGGTATTTAAGATAGGAATTAATCTCTAAATTAAAATTTTAACAGAGGGAAAAATTTAACGAAAAAATTCAAGGAAAAAAAAAGAATTTTTTACCAAAACTTTCAACGAATATTGAAAAAAAGAATATTTTACTCCACAACAATTTTTTTAATTATTATCATTACATGCCAAATAAGCCTAGGAATTGAAAAATCCTTCAATCTTAGAAGATTATTTTTCAGACTAATATAGTCATGCATTTGCATATACTCTTGGATCTTACATAGAGTCAGGTTTTATTATTTCGCTTAGCTCATTTTCTTTCTATTTAAATTTCGATATATTTTTAAAAATTTATATTCTAACCTTAACTATTTTAACAAATAATAAAAATTAGTATCAGACATGCTGAAAAATATATAATATTTTATTCAATTCATAAATTAATAAATTTAATAAAGTAATCGATAATTATTTTCCAACAATTCTTATATTGGGAAATATTAGGCGTTTTTGAAATGAAAATTTTTCTAATAAAAAAGTTAATGATTAAAAATATAAAAATAAATTTATTAAATGTATTAAGCCCTTTGCATTATAATTTTTAAAAATTGTAACTATAATTAACATGCACGTCAAAATACTCATATACCAGTCACAAAATTAATGTTTGATTACTTTATTATATAAATAAAAAAATACACAATGAAATTATAAAACTACTGCATTTATTATTATTTCTTAATATATTGCTTAAAATATTTAGCAATAAATTCGTTATTCAATTCTATATTCAGTCAAGTTTCTTTATATGATAATAAGCCCTATTAATTAAGTTTAAACAAAAATCAGTTTTTTTCTAAAGTTATGAAACATTTTAATGTTTCATACTTAATTAGTATTTATGATATTAATTTTTTGATTTGATAATTTTTAATTATTGTCTATAGAAAGAGGGTGTAATGAAAATACATTATAATTTTCTAAAATACTACTGTATGTATCAATGTTAAAAGTTTAAACAAGTATTATCCGCCACATTAAATCTTACTAGCTGTTTCAATTTATGATAAATTTCTGTATTTCATATGTTAAAATCATTCTTCCTCTAGCTGTAGAATTCTTAACGAAAATAAATACATTTATTTTAAACTTAAATAAAGGGATATTTTGTAATGTCATTAAGACAATTTACTATTTAGTGTAAATATAAATTATATGAATAAAATGTTTACTTTTGTAATTTAATAAAATTACATGAAGGAAATGTTTATAGTTTAATAAAAGTAATAAAGCAAATTAAAGTCGGTTATCTAAATTCATCAAATCGAGTTTATAATTTTGCTTCATAATTGTCAAGACATTGCTTAATTATATGTTTAATTTTACATAAATTCATAAATTAGTATTAATTGTACGAACTATTTAAATATTTAGTTAAAAAATGTAAACGAGAGTATATTTTCTTTCCATTTTTTAAGAAATTCTATTAATTGCAATATAACTCTATTGCAGTTTAATGTATCCTGTGTTGTATCCAAAACACAGCAAAGTATAAAGCAAATAAATTTTCCAGCGAACATATTTAAATTCACAATTATTTAACAAATTAGTTCATACTAATGAAAATTTTAATTTTTATATGAAATTTAAGAAGAAAAGTGTAACTTAATTATAATAAAAGTTTTGTTACACCATTGCATTCGTAACTATAATTCTTAAATTTTCTCAGTAAACATTCTTTCAAAAAAAATAAACATCAAATTTAGTTATAAAATATTTTCACATAAATTTTATTTCTTTTTGTATGTTTCATCTCTCTGCTTTTAGCTTGAATTAATCACGAGTTATTTATCACCAATAAAAAATATTTCAGCATTCTATAAGGAATCAAATTTTTTACATTCAAACTTCTTTTTATTTAAAATTGAAATTTTTATAAGACAAAAAATATTCATGTCATAAATTATACACATTACTGATACTTTTCTCATTGAAAATTCGTAATACCCTTTCATTCCTCCTATCATTTGTACATGAAAGTGTGGTCAACAAGAGATCCAGCCATTACAGGTATGTATAATATGACTTTGGAACAGACAAGAGATTGGTCATGTGAGGACCATTTCGTCATCTGCACAATTTAAATGCAAATGGCCAAGTCGGGATTCATTACACTGCTCAATATGATGTGCTTTAAAGCTTCGTAATGGGGCAATCACTTTTAATGGTATTTAAGAGTCTTTGTAGACACCATCAAATGCAAACGACAAAGCTTCACTGCTTTTAAATATTTTCCTGAATGGATTCCGTGTCAGAGGAAAGTTTATTACCGCCCTAATGGACATCTTTTTTTTAAAGACAAGCGGTTTATATCATGATATTGCAACAACATTTATTACGCACTTCAGTGTTTTAAGAAGCATTTCAGAGCAAGGGGAGCTTTATCTAAATGTATTCTTCGTTATATTAAAGCACAATTGCATGCTTTATAATTATACTAAATTTATGATATATGAAGATGCGTAAGGGGATCATGTGATGAGATAAATAAAAAATGTCCCCCTTTTTTTTATTCCAGTTACATGCAGTCATCAGAAAATGAAGTCTTTCCTCGTAAGAAATTAAAAAAACTGGGGAAAATATAATTTGGAAAAGGGAATTACATCAAAAATATTAACTTAAATTTTCAAAAGATATGAGCATATAAGAAAATAGTGAGTTGGTATTTTTAACATGACATTTTCGAGCAAGCAAAAGGTATAACTTAAAGTATAAATTAATGCAAACATAATTTACTATATATTTCATGTGTTCATGTGTTACTTGAAATTCATTGTTATTGTGTGAATATATATATATATATATATATATATATATATATATATATATATATATATATATATATATATATATATATATATATATATATATATATATATATATATATATATATATATATATATATATATATATATATATATATATATATATATATATATATATATATATATATATATATATATATATATATATATATATATATAATTTAAATTAATAAAATAAATATATGTTTTTAAAAATTAGAAAAAGAAAATGCACTATAGAAACAAGTTATTAATAATATAGTAATTTAGAAACTTTTTAAGAATTTCTATTTCAGGGATATCTCTATAATGATAAAATTGTAAACATTGTCAAGGCCGTAGTTTTTTTTCTGCACATAGAATGATTTGACTTGACTTCCAATGGACACAACACCAAACCAAAACTTCTTAAATTGATGCTAACAATATTAATGTCTTTCAAAGTTCATAAAGTATTTTAGAATTAGACAACATATACTTAAATAAATAAAAACATATCCCAGTCAAAACTTTTGTCACTGATAAGTGTATTTTTATTAGAATATTAATATCAAAATAAAAATAACTAATATAAAATATATTTAATAATATCATTATTTTTAAAACATAAGATACTTGTACAATATTTTTAAAAAATGGAATTACACAGAAATACAATATATATATACATGTATATATATATATATATACAGTATGTCCCTTGCCACCCCCTTGCCACCCCTTCGGAACGGCTGCTGCTATATTCATAAAAGTGGTGTCTAGGTATAGTAAAGTAGCCATGCGCTACTGACTGAAACCATCTACCACGCCACCTGGTGGAAAACTGTGGAGTTAGCATTCGTGGAGTAGCAAAATGGAAAGAGATAGGTAAAAAGAGTGATTTACAAAGTTGTAGAGCATCAACGATTTAGTAGAAAAAGATACTTTAGAGGCATTAATGTGGAGAATACAACGGTTAAAACGCGCATTTGTTGTTTTATGCTGTGACGTCACAAAACGATGTAAGAAAGAAAAAATAAATAGTTATAACAATATACTTTATTTAAGATGTTCAAACTTCTCCCCGTCAGCTGCAATGTACATTTTGATCCTCCTTTGAAGATCACGTTGCACACGTTGGAACATGCAACCATAATGCGTCAGTTAAAGTCCTGCAATTTTTGTGGAGGATACACCTGCTGTTTCAAGTATCCCCAAAGAAAAAAGTCCAGTGGAGTCAGATCAGGAGAACGTGGAGGCTACTCTTTGAAACCGGTAAAATTCCTTGACGAGACACTTCTTCACTGGAGATATCTTGTGAGCAGTTTTGTTGAAACCATAGATTCTTAAAATTAAGCAACGGCAGGTTCTCCACAAAATTGGGTATTACCTTCTGTATTAATTGTAAATATCGTGCACCCGTTAACGTGCCGTTGTAAAATATTGGGCCTATCAGCTTGTTATTGTAAATTGCGCACCAAACGTTAATAGCATACCGCATTTGATGTCGAACGTCGAAGAAACATATACCTAGATACCACTTTTATGAATATATATATATATATATATATATATATATATATATATATATATATATATATATATATATATATATATATATACATAACTTTTTTAAATTTCAGATGATATATTTGATTTCTACAGAGTTAGAATATTAAACATTTTCTAACCTAAATAGTTTCTTAAAAAAATTTTTAACTGAATAACTTATATGTTAGTTAAGGAGCATTTCGATTTGTTAATTAAAGATAAGGAATTAATTTGTTTTTCATTAAAAACTAATTTCTGATATTCGAAACGCAAGTTATCATTTCCCTAGTAGTTAAATTGTTGCCTTCATGTGGCTTACATTCGTTTATATTTTTTATGAAACTTAGTTTCTGTAGTTCTTGTAAAGTACTTTTTTGCTATCTGCATACTTATTTGATAATATCCACAAGTGATGCAAGTATTATAACTACCTCCACTCTGATATAACTATCACTAGAAAAACAGAAGCTTGACACATCTGAAAAGACGGTCCTGTGCCACTCCGTTATCCACATCACTCTAATCTGGAACCATTCCAGACGTTGGCGTCTTTGCTGTGGGTCAATGGCAGTCATCTTAACGAATGCCATGAGTGCAGACCACTGGCAACGAATCCACGGTAATTGGTTCAGCTCGATATGGGAACATCCAGGGTGACTTGCACAAGCGGCGAAATTTCGGTAGACTTCGTATGCGGGGTTGCCCCCGCCTCCCGTTGGACGTGTCGATCCACGCGTGCTGACGTCACTCTGGCTGCACCAACAGAGTGACGTTTGAACAAAAACTTTCCACAGTTTATTGTTCAAACCATCTTCGAAACAGCCGTTGCACTGTGAATGCTTCCAGGTGTCTGTCAGCTGCGATTTGCCGTAAGAACCAATCTTCTTGTCTCAGTATGATCACCATAACCCTCGTAAACTCCTCTGTCAGCTGGAACTGACTCCGTAGACAATGGTTTGACATTCTGTGCAAATACGGGCACCCTCTGGGACAAGAATAAACATTCAAGGATTATCTTCCAACTAGCAATGATGACGCGAATATTGTTCACTCTCTTATATCTTACTCTTACGTGAGCTGGAGAGCTGCGCATATCACAACATTTGCATAGCTGGGTAAGGTGCGTGTAGACTGTAATTTGCATAATTTTCTGGCCTCTCCTTCTTGGTGTTACATTTTTCATTGTTGAGCAGTGTAGTATATGTATTTCCATAACATTTAACATAGGTATTAATAACCAAGAATTGCAAGGTTAATTCCATTATCAAATATAGGTCACATAATATAAAGTTACTTCTGATTTGAATTTATCTGATTAAAATAAATCCAAAAATAATTAAGAAGTATATTTTTGCATAGTTTTGAAAGAGGTGATATTAAGAATCAAATAACGTTGCTGTTTGCTTTCAAATGCCAAGCAAAATAATTATTTGGTTTGGAACAACAGGAAACATTGTTTTTGAATTGTGCTTTTTTCAGCATGAGACACACTCATAAATATGCTCTTCATATGAAGTTAATATTTATGCGTAAAAGAATTTAGAATATTTTTAGAAGCACCGTTTTTGTTCTCATTTAAGGTAACAATAAAATGGTGCTGATACAGTTGCTTTTATATTAAAATATTAAAATTTTGAGGATTGTCCTTTAGATAATTATTGAATTATATCTTTTATTTTAGCAACACATAGCACAGAGATTACATGATTTATTCAATAGGAGCTTTAATCAAGTGATTCTACTCATTTTAGCCTATAAATTGAAGCATATTTATTTAAAGAATCCTCATGCGATTTACTAATTTTTTCCTTTAATTTATAATTCCTTCCAAAGTTTTATTTAAAACTTAAAGTGAATATTTTCATGCCATGGTTCCCATCAATCTTTTCTTTTTTTATTATTATGCATAAAAACAAATAAAGTTCTTTGAAAAATATGGTTCTTGCCGAATGAAATATTTTTCGTTTCTTTTGTGCCATTGTTTGTTTTTTCTTATATTCTCAATATATCGTAACTTCTGTAATCAAAAGAAAGGCCTTTGATGTTCAATGAATATGCAGATTCAAAAAGAAGGTCTTTTCCCTTAGCGAAAGAAAGACAAATTGAAATTTTAAATCATGGTATAAAGATTGGTCTTTGTTGGAAAAATATTTGCAAGTTTCTGAAAACTGCATCTCCGTTGGCAATTTTACTTTTATAGGTTTAGAATTTTGCTTTCAATTCCTTTTTCTTAAATTTACGTGGAAGGAATTCATATAGTGGAAAACATTCTTGTAAAATACGAAAGTATATATAAAATCATTTCATCAAAATATTTTAAATTAAAAATTCCATCTGATTTTTTAATCATTTAAATATTTTAACTTACAAAATTTTATAAAACAATTTTCTGACACTTAAAACTTTACAATCTTAATATTCAACTTCCAAAAGCTCTTCGAATTAATATGAATCACTGAATAATGTAACAGAATTGAGATGAAATATCAGGAGACAAATTATAATTTTTAAACTTTTATAACTTATTAATTATAAACTTTTTCTGTAACTTACATATTTAAAAGTTCTTAATAAAATTCCAGAAGGAAAAGTAAAAATGAACAAATGTCATTTTTATTGCTATATATGCAAGTTCATATACTTTAGAAGTTGCAATGAATCTATTTAAAAGATAAATATAACTAAAATAGAGAGCCTAAATTTAAGATAAAATGAAAATGTATGGTAAAATAATATGTGATCAGGTAAGATATAAAAATAAGAAATAAAAAACCGTTTTGTAAAAATGTAGCGTATAAAAATAAGTTTTAAGTATGAAAAGTGTATATAATAAGGCTTTAAATACAATAGAATGTGAGTAAGTTAAATTTATAATAGACTGTATATTTATATATTGATAATAATAATAATATATATTTTAAAAATATTTACTAGTGAAAATTTCGAATTCATTCATAAATTTTTAACCTGCTTGAAAAATGCGTAAATAAAGGGACAAAAAGTTTCCCTTTTTAATGTATATTATTGATCCCAATCTATTAAATCTTTAAATATTAAATTTTCTTTTTCTAAATTAATTACAATATCATTACATCACTCATAAAATTATTTTCTTTACAATAAATTATGCAGCTGGCGCATTAAAACTTATGGTCAAATAAATGTATTTAAGAAAATTGCAATTCTATTTATTATTTTTATTTTAGAATTTCATTAATAATTACTTTCAAATTTTTTGCTTAGATTTCATAAAAAAAATAATAATAATGAATGCATCACACGAATAGAATCCTTAAAATTATTTTCAAACCTCTTAAAGTTATTTTTTGTAAAAATATCGTGAAACTCTATCTAATAATGAATATCATTATATACAATAATCAGTAAGTGGTTTACTTCAGAAAACATAGATTCATTTAGAAAAATAGCAGGAAGAAATTTAAGGAACTCTCCTTAATAAACATTTCTAGTGAAAAGAAATAATGAAGAACAAAGATATTGATCAAGTTATTCTGAATTACAAGATTGCGGGAACCACATTAATCCTTCTTAATTTATACTTTAAATGCTAATTTTCGCAAACAAACTTAACAAGAACCACTTAAAAGAATCTAAGAAAGAGGAAAAATTTTTAGTAATAAATCTTTTGATTCATAAACTAATGTCAACTCTTAATTTATCAAGATGAGGTGCGTAACAAGGAGTTTTCTTGAAGAGTTTGTTTGCGAAAATAACAGCTTAAATAATCAAAAGTGAAAATATCAGTTTTGGAATACGAGAGTATTTCACATTAAAGAAACAGTTTTGCTGACTTCCTTTTTTAACTTTAAAGAAAAGGAAAATTATAAAATTTATTTTATTTTGAAAGAAATATAGACGAAAATTTCTTAAGTAAAAAATATTTTTGCAGAAAACCTACAAAATAAATGTGCTAGTAAAGCTTTTGAAACATTTTTTATCCATAACAAATTATCTGTGTGACATATGGTAGAAATACTGGTGTAAAGCGAAATGAAAATTGCTCTTTTGATTCAACTAAGCAAACGTGATTCTCATAATAAGTAAACTGTTGTTTGAGATAGACTTCATTTTTTTCGTAAATTAAATATTATTCCTTTACATAAAATTACAGCAAAAGCGATTGTAATAAATTTCTCAGAAGAATTTATAAAAGTAATAACTGAAGTTTATTTTTCACCCCTAAATGCAAAATTTATAAAATCATTTTATATTTTGACAAAAAATTCAAAACAAAATTTAATATTCCATATACATGATGTTTATGACAAAAATTCATCTAATTACAATATTAGGGAAAATTTATTCAAATGGAAGAAAAGATACAGAATATTTTAAAAATATGTGAACAATTAAAGCCATTGTTTTTTTAACACTAAAATGTAAAATATCACATTTTATGAACCAAATTGTTCAGCTGAATTTTTAAGAATAATAATTTTTGTTTATTTATTTTTAAATTCTAAATGTAGCAATTTTTTAAACATTATTGTGTTAAGAAAATAACCAAATAATGTAACAATTGAATTATTTTTTATGAGAAACTCCTATAAACTCAATATACTAGGATATTTTCAATAAAAAAGATCTATTCTTTTAAAAATAGGTTATAAATGTTATAGAATGTTAATGATGTTTTGAAAAAATTTAAAATGGACCTTTAAATGGCATTTTTATTATAAAAAAAGTAATGTAAAATAACTTCATTAAAGATATAACATTTGAAATCAAATTATTTTCCGCGCGATAATATATCATTTTTTAATATAACACAAATTAGGATATAGATCTTCGCTTCAGAAAACCTGAAGAATTTTTTTATTAATTTCTACTAAATTAATTTAAAAATAAAATATGCATATATTTTTATGACTGAATCAAAAAAATTACTTGATATTATTTACTCTGCTTTATTTTTACAAATATTATGAGCTATTATAAAATTAAATTATGAGAAGTTTTTGAAAATGGCCTTAATTTTCGATTTTATGGTTTCGAAAATACCTGAATTTCTGAATAATTCTCAGTTACATAATTTATTATATAAGTGTTTTTAAATATATTCATGTAAAGTTAGAAAAAAGTTAGTATTAATATTTTTTAGAATAATTCTCTCTTGAAATAATTAAATGAAGAATATTTTTAAACTTAATCGTTAAGAAAATTGAAAAATTCTTTCAATTGATAATTGCCTTAAAATTACGATATATATTTATAAACATTGAAATTATTAAAGTAGCATGCATTGCACATGACTTAATTTTAATCGCTGATATTAAATTACCCAATATAATTGATGCATTAGCCCCATGTTTTTTATTGAATACTTTTTATTTAATATGAGTTCGGTTAAACTGCTGAACAAAACAATCAAGTATTGAAATTATTTTTAATAACTATGCACGAATAAATGAAAAATTAAAAGCTAAGATTGTAATATTATAAATAAATTAAATTTTTTAATTAGGGCTTTTTACTTCCAAAAACTCTAAATTTAAGAAGAAGTTGTACGTGGGCAATGAACTTAAAAAAATAATTTTAGGTTTGATTCGGACATTGAATTTAAAAATGAATTTTATTCTGAAAAAGAGAAAAAACAAAAATAACCAAAAAATACAGAAATAAAATCACTTTTGTAATATATGGGAATTTTTATGTCAATGCATGTGCTTCAATATTATTTATTTTCTATTTAACAAAGGAAAAATCAAAATAGAGTTATAATCAAAAATAAATATTGTACATGAATTAAGTTTTAACTTTTACATAGTTATTAATTTTCATTTTCATACAAAATACAATTTTATTAAATAGCAATTAAATGTTATATGTATTCTATTTCCCATACATATTTGTTTTGCAATCCATTGATATCCACAAATTAGTTCTGAACCGTTGAATTAATGTTATAATTGAGAAATATTTAAAGTATAAACTTGATAAATCTTTGAAACAGGAACAAAGTCAAGGGAATTGGCAAAACATAATTATTTACATTATTGATAAGCAAAATTAAACCTGTAGCACGATGACCCAAATGTTGGCCAAGGTCTACAGTGACAATATCTGTTTTCTTGACTGCCCTGAGATCCGAAGCATATGTCCCGGTTAGGCGGTCAGCCTAACGCGAAACCCTCATTGTTTGTTCCTTGGTACTCAAATCATTTTGATATCCACACAACCCTATTATCCCACACTACTATCTATGCACTGAAGGCATGAAAGACTGAGTGGATCTTGCCCAAACCGAGGATTGAACCTCGGATCTGTGCCTTAGGATCGCGCTACCACTAAGCCACCAAACTTTTCATTTTAGATTTATTATTATTATTTACTATTATTTATTTATTATAATTACTTTTTTATTTATTGTTATAATACTAACTAATTAAACATTATTTAGCATTAATGTATCAAATATCCATCTTTTAAGATACATTTTATAAATTTCAATCAATCTTTTAAGTAATCAATAAATATTTAAATCATTAATGATATAAATATTTATCATCTAATTTGAAATGATTAAAATCTCATCAGCTAATTAGTTGTAACTGTTTGCTTCTTAAAAATAAATGACTTTACTCACTCAATCATTCTTTGCTTTATAAATATAGCACCACAATATCTCGATACAAACTTATCTAAATTCTATACACACCTGAGACTCACCAGTTCTATTATTTATCAATTCTGCACCATAAGTTATCTAAATTCCATTATGGGAAAGGTTTAGTCATAAGTTCCTTTGTGAATTTCCATTTATTCGCAAATCTACTGAATGAACAGAAAGGCCAGGCAGAGAGATAAAGGAAGGAAAGGACCAAATCTCTTTGTAGATTGTTCTTAGACTCCCTTCTGATTGCTAGAAGATGGAAACTATTGATCCGCCAAATTAACAAGCATTGCTCATCAATATTTTAAGACAGAATAGTATCTTCCCGGCCTATTGATGCTTCATTCGTTCCTGTGTGGGTGGTCCGTCGTTATTTTGCGTATTTCTCCGAGTGATATTGGAATTTGGCATTCTTTATTTTTCAGATAGCGTTTATATTTCTTCCTATTTTTGATATTGTATGTCTGACTGAGAAGATAAGTAAAGAAGTAAAATCTTCTATTAATTTTTTAAGCATCCGTCTGTCTTTATTTTTCCTTTTTAACTTAAATTTAAATTCAATATTTAACTTCTAAACATTTTTAAAAATGTAAGGAAATTAATTATTTAAACTTCTTTCTCCCATTCCTCTTAATGAATTGATGTGAAATACCTATTTAATTATGGAATAATATCGCGGCCTTTTTTTAAAAAATATTTCAAGACAAATTTAATATTCTCGATTTACATAGGGATTATTTTTTACCAAATTCATACAGGTGCAAGAATGAAGAATGCAAGAAATATTGCCTGTATTACTCACTTTTAATAATTTTATAATAATTTAATGGTACCACAGATGATAAACAATTTTTATAAATATATCATTTTTATATATGCATAGTATATGTGTAATGCACTGCAAAAATATTATAGTGAATTTAAAAATGTCTTTTTGTTCTAAAGAATAGAACGTTTTTAATGAAAACTGCTTTTATCATTAGTACTAAGCAGCTAGGCCTTATTATTAGAACTAATCTGGATTATTAATACTAGGTACTGGAAAGGAAGACATACTTCTCACAACTAAATGGTAGTGAATTTTATACTAATCCAGCTGGAGATTTATCGTGTTCGCTATTGTCACTTAGGCAATGAAAAATAAATTTTAGTCGCAATGTCTTCCACGTGAAATGATATCTTTGAGATTGGCAGTCCATGTCCGATGGTTTTCTGCTTCGTCTCAGTTCCTATATTACAAGAATCCACCTACTTCCAGGAGTATGATGGCACAACCACTTGATGACTAACTTTGGCATAAAATGCCCTTTGTTCCGCCCCTTTACAGTGCCGAAAAATGATAAAAAAATTTTAGAAGCAATATATTATAGAAATAAAAAACACTATTCCATTTTATCGCGAAAATCATGACGAAGCGATAACTACATAGAATCTAACAGTTTATAATTTAAAATATATATATAAACAGTTAGTCTTAAGTTTACTTTAGAAGAGTGGACATCTTTAAAAACAGTTTGTATACATTTATTAATTATTTTAATCATTTTTAAAAAAACGAATTTTATTTATAAATGTGAAAGCAAAATATTACAATTGAACTTGATACTATTTGGCAACTTGATCTCTTACACCATTTATTAATTAAATTGTGCTCAATAATAAAAGGTTTTAACCATTTGTAATCCTTAGCATATTAATTATTAGGAAATTTTGCGATTTATAATAGCACAAAATAATTTTAGATGCTTGTTGAAAATGTTTTAGGTTTAACTTTTTGAAAATGTGTTCATCCTGGTTACTATGATGTCATGCTACAGCAACTGATTTCCTTATTTTCTTTAAAATTTTATAAAATACCGCATGAGAATGTTGGAACTTCTTATTGCTTACACTTGGAACTAACACTTGAAAGCAAATAACGGCATGATGATAAAATATTAAAATTAATACGAAATTTAATTGCGTATTAATTTGTACTCATTAATTAAATGCGTATTATTTTGAAATTGATTTTATGTGAGGTTGAAATTGATTTTATTATAAATATAAATAATATTAATCTCCATAAAAAGGAAAAAGGCCTGAAATAAAAAAAAATATTCATCTACTTTTTAAGAAATATTTTTTAAGCAAAAAATTTTGTGTGCATATAATATTCAACAAAGTTTTAAATATGTAATATAAAAAATGAATATTCATTAATTGTGATAATTTTTAATTAAATTTTAATATTAATCCTGTAATAATATTTGAAGTTTTAATTATTTTATTAAATTTCGCTACATAGGATATTTTTATTTATCTTACTTTATAGTTTCATCCTTTAAATTTTGTGCTTAAGAACTGTAAAATCATCCAAATGATATGAAAATTTAGCAAAAATATTATAATTTTATGTATGAATATTAAAATAATTGAGCTATGTGTGCACGCGATTTAAGTAATCTATATTTTAATAGAAATTATAATAATAAATTGCTTTTGTGAAAACAAAAAAGGGGCTGAATTTCAGAGCAACACCTGATGAAAAAAAAAACAAATCATTAGTTTAGCTTTTGACAGACTGAAATAAAAATATGGAAGTTAAATCATGTTTTCGTTTTATTTTCAGTTTAATCGATAGTTTTGAACTAAGCAAAGAGAACAGAAACCATAAGCTAAATAATATTCAAATATCAAAAGAATAATTATCTGCGAGAATTATTATCAAAACTATTCCTAGTAATATATCGATTTTAAATCGAAATCGTCGAAGATCAAAATGTATAAAAGAAACTAAGAATTATTCACCACGAAAATTGTTATTTATTTTAAATTATTGAGAATTAATTTCAATTTTTTCTAAATAGCAAAAATAAGTAATAATTGAAAATAAATATTAGCAATCTTTAATTTGCATTGTTTAACTTAATAATTTTTAATTAATCTATTTTTATTTGTTGTTTATCATAATTTATTTTATGGCGCTACGATAATTCTTGAGTATTCAACAGTGTAAGAAAAATGGCAGTTTTCATAATAAATAATTTTAATTTTAAAAAATGCTATTAATTAAATTTAAAATTATTTTTTAAATTTAAAAAACATAAAAAATAATTTTAAAAAATGCATTGAAACATTCTATTCAGGTTAAATGTTTATTACAAATATTTAAGTATCCATTGCTTTCGTTTTCAAGAAATAATAGTTGAAATTAATGATTCAATAAGCTCAGAATTTATAAAATTATATTAAAGCAATTATAAATTTTATTAGACTAAATCAATGAAAAACATTTAAAACTATTAAAACTTTTTTGACGATTTTTATGATTTAAAATTTTATTTCTATTTATTTTATTGATAGATCCAGTTGTTCCATATTATATTCAATGGTAATAATAACAACTATTTTTATAATTTGATTTATTATTTGAGTTAGTAATTTATTAAAATTACCAAGCTTAACAGTTTTATATTAAATATGAAAATTCAGTACAAAATATTAATTTTCATCGGGAGAATAGGATCATTGGAATTTTCACTTGGCTCAAATTAAAGGCAAAACTAAAAACATATAATAAAAATGAAAATATGATGCTTAGAAGTAAGCTTTAAATGTTGGAAATGCTCCATTTAAAATATAGCTTTAAAATTTTTATTCCAATTAATGTAACAATGAATTGATATTAATTAAAACTTTTTTGAATTTTTGAAGCAATGAATTGATATTAATTCCTTAATGCCTCAAAAATATTTAATAAATTGCATTGAGAAATCTAAAAGCATCAGAAAATATAGTGGAGATAGCATTTTTGGTAAAATGCAGCTGGCAGAACTCGCATTGTGTGATTCTAATCATCCTACAAATAAGCGAAATTTATGAAATTGGAAAACTAATTTTAATCTGGAATGAAATTTAATTTGATTTTTCCAATAAAAGTATATTTAGAAAAAATTTTCATATTAATATAATAACATTTTAGGTTGAAGAGTACTTAATCTTGAAATATGTATAAATTCAACTTGCAAGCTATTATTAAATTCAAAATATCATTAATCATTTTAATTAAATGTTACTCATTTGCAACGCTGTTCATTTTCTCTATCAAAATTAGTATTTACTTTAACTAACAACATGTAAATATTTATTAATTTAAATAATGTGAAAGTAAATTGCAATATTTGACCTGTTTGACCTTTGGAAATTGGTAGGAAAATTTGTTTCAGTTAAATTAAACAACATTATAAATATTATTAATAATGGCTTTCATTAAAGTTACTATGCAATCTAATTTAAAAATTAGAAATATTTATAAATTTGTGGAATTTAAAAAAAAAGAAATAGAAAAGTTTTATTTACTTTACTTTTTTAGATAAAAAAAGTTGATAATTTCTAGTGCTTAGAAAAAATAATTATTCGGAATTTCACAACATAAACTAGGCTTAAAATGTATTGATTCTATTTATTAATAAATAATATTTAAATTGGATAAACTTGTGCTTGTTTAAAAAAATTGGTGAATTTAAATAATTGATCTAATTCACTTTTTGGAATTAAATTTTTATTTTTCCTGTCACTAAAATTTGATTAGTAATTTTTCATTTACATATTTTCCTTTGAATATTGAACACGCTTTCGATCAGCTAAATTTACAATTAATTAATACAGCTAAATTTTATGAAATATTTTAGAACGAAATTTATGTTCAAAAATTGCATAAGGACAATGAATTAATTTCAATCTATTTTGTTTTATAAAACGATACAATAAAAGATAGTTAAAACACTTTAAATTTAAAGTTTTAACCAACATATTTTATTAATATAAAGATGTTATTAATATAAAAAAGAAATAATTAAATGTATAAACAGTTATTTATGTTAATTAAAAGAATATATTAATGTTAATTAATTAACTCAATTACTAATGTTAATTAATAGATTATATTTAATTATGTCTATTTATCCATATGTTAAGTAAGTTTAATTGATAAGTCTTTTATGTACATACATAAATAAGCTATCAATGAAAATTAATAATGCCTTTTTATGTACTCATTAACATATTTTCCTTCATTTAAAACACTTATCTACAAGATTAAAATTTAATTTATTTTTGCAAAAAACTTCTTTTCACAACGTTTCACGTAATGTTTTCTCAAAATGTGAATTTATGTTTAGCATAAAAATATTAAGAAATTTTACAAGCAATATCCAAAAACTAAAATATGTTATTTTTTGTTTCTAAGCTGATAATTTAAGAATATGATTTGTTAATTTAAGGATTTGATAATAAATAATTTTTTAAATCAGATTATCATATTTTTAGTGCATAAATATTTACCATTAATATGAAATATATAATAGGAATATGCATTACAAATATGTTTAATTTAAACTTATAAAATGGTTTAGTTAATCTTATTTTTTATCTATTTATGTAAAACTAAAAATAATCGTTTAAAAAGGAGATTCAACTTGTTGTTTATTTATCTTTAACAATGAATATGCTCTTTTATTTTTCTGAATATTTTGATCTGTTTATTATATATATATATATATATATATATATATATATATATATATATATATATATATATATATTTCAAGAAACTTTTCTCATTTGCAGTGATAAGCAAATAAATTACAAAATGATGATGCACTTACGCTATCTTTGATTGAAATTTTCGGTAAATTGCTATGTAATAACTTTTTACCTTCAGTTTAAGTATGCGAATTCTAACAAACATAATTTTAAAAAATGTATTCGGTTGAATTGCAACATTTGATATCTTATTTAAAAAATTTTACTTTGGATACTTTATTTAAATATTTAAGATAATAAAGTGATCCACACACAGCATTCTAATATGATTTACGTTGAAATAAGTCTCTCTCAAATAATGTGATCCGAGAAATTTATAAATAGTTATTCAGCTTTCGGTGAACGGTGAAATGCTGAACTTTTCTATCAGGTAGATATATCGTGAAGACACACAAAACAATCGAATTTAAATAATAAATCAAAACTACAAATAAAACATTTTACAATAAAAAAATACTCCAAAATACATTTTGATTGGAAGAATTACAAAGAGTTATTTATGCATTATTTACAAGGTAATAGCTGGAACTCTTCAAACAGTTAATACTTCTGATAAGTTACATTGTTAAGATAATAAAAAAGTTAATTTTTTTGTGATTTATAAAAATACTCAATATGACAAAAACATTACATATGATATGGAGACAATAATTACACCTCACAGAAATAATGTTACTAGTAAATAATTATAAAATATTTTTATTAACAAATTATGAAATATATTTTTGTTTCGCTTATTCTCTCCATTGCATCAACTAAGAATAGAGATCTTTACCTTTCTCTTTTGCAACTATTTCAAGTTATTTATTATGTAATTGTATATATATATATATATATATATATATATATATATATATATATATATATATATATATATATATATATATATATATATATATATATATATATATATATATATATATATATATATATAAAGATTGTTATGAATTCACTTCAAAATACATTTGCAATCGAGTTTTTTAAAAAGTGTGATAGGAATCTGTTTTATCATGCGACGTATTTGTTTTAATATTTTCCATAAATTTAAAGAATATATTTAATGTATTATAATTTATTATTGTTCAAGTTCCAATTTCATTAAATGCAATGTTTTCATTATGCAAGGAATACTGACTTCAGTAATAAAATTAAAATAATAAATGTAATACTAAAAACATTTGAAGCTACTAAATACACCGTAAAAAGGTTTTCTCTTTTACTTCAATTCAAACTTCTTTCTCTTGGATTTTAAATATTATCTTCACACGATTCTTCTGAATAAGTTATGTGGGCTATATAAATTCAGTCTTTTGTGCCTTAAAACTGCTAAGATGCTGAATTCTAATTTGTTTTAATACATCGAATATAAGAAGTTTATCCTATTCGTTGATAAAATTAACAGAAGTAGATCAATATATATATATATATATATATATATATATATATATATATATATATATATATATATATATATATATATACTGATGCTCAGTTTAAAATTTCGGATTTAGGAATTTGTGCCTTAAATTGGCGCGATTTATGAAACAATTTTAAATAGCGGTGATGAAAAAAGATAAAATTTACTCCAACATGCATAAAAGAAATTAAATGAACCGTACAAGGCACGGCACACAATCTTATGAATAAGTAATTAACTCACCCCAATTGATCTCGAGCTCCTGTCATTACGTATTACAATAGACAGAGCACCACAAATCGAGCGAGCGGAGGACGACTTCCACCGAATCCTTATTCTAAATATCGACAACAAGTCTCAAGTCCAATCAAAATATCCCCCAACAATTCTGGCAGATGCAAGAGAAATGAAAAAAAATTCTTTTTCAACACCGCTTATAACGATCTTCGCTGTAACGGTGACCGTGGCAATGCTACTTTCCCTCACAGCAAAAGGATTGAACAGTCACTGATACCTCGGAAAGAGTGGTGAAGATCATAGCGCTTCCGGTGGCGATACTCCTGTCCGATAGATGGCGCGGCGGTAACGGGCTGCTGTGAGAGATGGCCTCCCATTGGATGAAAGCACGTGGGGTTTAATGTTCGTGCTTCAGTGGTAAGAGCGGCACGCGAAGATTAGAAAAAGGAAGAGGGTTAAAGACGCGATCATTGATGTGCCAAGCACCACCCCTTTTCAGAGATTGCTATCTCAAATTTGTTTCATAAATCAACCACTTTTCACTTTCTCGTAAAAGATTTTGGAAGCGATATCTGTCAAAAATAAATCAATATTTTTAAGTCAAGTGCTACTAGAATTCGCAGTTATATTCGAAACATAACTTCTTTACCCAAAAAAAGTTCTGGGAATGATTTTGCGTACCAACAGTATTGTTCATATTTTAAAGAATTTTATATCAAACAATAACTAACTAATGAAGAACACTTTTTGTCAATGATAAAGATTACCTTTTAAATTTAATAAAAATATTATATTAAAAGTTTCTTAAATTTAAATGAAAAAGTTATAAAATTTTTTTGTTATACTTCAATGTAAATAAAAGATTTCCAATGTTAATTTTAAGTATCGAAAATTGTATCAGAGATATTCCATTCAGAAGAAATATACACCTTTATGAGCAAGAAAACAAGTAAGGAGTGTTTCACTAACTTTAATTTGTGCTCTAATGAAACGAACTGCAATATATTTTAGCAAAATAAGTCCATAATTTAAATCCAGTTATTATAAAGCCAAATTGAATCTGTATTTAATTGGTTTAGTGTATTAAAATTTTATTTTTGATAAATGTAGATCACTTTTTTTTACAAACTCCATATTTTTAATGGCTTTAAATTTTTAAGGTGAATCTAATAAAAACATTATGGCAGAAAACAAAACTTAAACTTAGTATCTTTTTCTAAAACGTAAAATAACCAAAATCAAAATGAAAAGAAAATAATCTTAAATGTTTTAAGAAAGAAATACAAAGATTGAAAACATTTCAGGTTGTAGCCTTTACAAAAAAAGATTTCATACGGTGTAAGATATATTTTAAAAATTATTTTTTAACGTATTTGTAGTAAAATTTTTATTCATTTTGAGTTAAATAATTTCTGTTTACAAATTATATTTGTTTTAAAAATAATAAAAAAAGAATTTATAAATCAAATTTAAGAATATACATACAGTGCCGTGGTAGCCTAGTGGTTAGGATATCGGACTTCCATCCGGAAGGGTGGGGATTCGATTCCCAATGCCGCCAAAGCCACATAGAGTACATGCGATATACGTGCTCGTTAAATCTGTGGAATCGAAAGTCCTGTGGTCGGTCGTTGAGCAGTTACCATGGGTGCAAGAGCCTGGAGATAATTTATTTCTCCTTCAGATCAATGCCAAAATTGAGGGAGTAGATCCTCTGGTGCTGCCATCTGTCGGAGGATTGGAAGAGCAAAAAGTCGTACTTTCACCTTTATGGTGCTGTGATTAAACGAAAGACGCTCCCAATTGAATTCGCATAGCCAAAACATAGCGAGCTTGGCTTGTCCAAGTGTCATTAGTAACAAGAACATATGTTGTAAGAATTACATAATGAGTTAATGATTCTCTTGAATTTAATGCATAACATTATTTCAAGCTTAAATCACTTAGCAGTTAACATCTCAGCTGTTATGCACCTCTCCGATTTTTCACTACATTTCAATGGAAGTGCATGACGGAAAAATTTATGATTGTTAAACTAAAAGAAACATTTCAATTGAATATTCACGAATTTTTTCATCACTCAGACTTTCGCATAAATGAAAATTAAATGCTTTACCTTGTGGGTAGAAAGTTATACTTTTAACTAAGCGGCTGCAGTTTCAAGAAAAAGAATCCTTAAAGGCAAAAAGAATGCAAGACACTTTTAATTTGAATATTCATTACACAAAAATATAATTGATGTGATATCGATGTACTACAAATCTTAGAAAAAATAGTGAGCGATTAATTAATTTGCTTTTTCTATTTTCCTTTCTTTGAAAAATAATAAGATCATTATATTTAACAATCGTAAAATGGTTTTGATTGTATCTTTGAGTGAAGTTTCGTATAATTACTTTTATTCTGGAAAAATTCAGTCGGTTGAGATAATTCAATACTTGCCTTGAAAGCAAAAAGTTGGAAAATGTCAAAAAAAGGAAATTCTATGAACATATTTTAAATTAACTATGAATATATTTTCTACGAATAATTTTTATCTATAAGTAAAAAATATTTAATTTATTTATAATCATTCAAAAAGTAGTTTAATTCTTTTGGACCTGATAGCAATATATATTACATAGTTTCTTTTTTTCATTAATGTAAGTGAGTTATTCATATTCAATGTTAATAGGTTTCCTCAATAATTTGAATATGTAAACAAAGAAAATGTGTTGAATAAGAATTATGGTATTTAAAAATACATAAATGATGAGTTTTCAAAAAGTTATTAATATATCTAAGATTAACTAACAACTCTAATCTTCACGTCGTAATCTCCAGTAAAAATAAATATCTTTGAAAATAATTAAATTGTTATCGTTATGGTAGATCACATATTATAAAATATCTTAAAAATATTAACTGAAAAATATAAAACTAAAAAATTTTGAAATATTCAGGCCTATGTTTAAGATTTCAATCCAGTTCTGATAGTAAAAAATGACGAGAAATTTTAATAAAACCAAATTTGTAACTAAAATTTCAATTAAATTTTAATTAGCATTTTTCATATATTTTAAGATATCAAATATATTTAAGCGATTAATTTATTTTCAAACAACATCTGATTTTTTTTCGTGAGAGTGAATAACCATGTTGTATCAATTTAATCGTTGTTATATTCAAATATGTGTAAGTTAATGTACTTTTTGCTTAAATATAGTTGCCCTGTATTTATATATATATATATATATATATATATATATATATATATATATATATATATATATATATATATATATATTAAAATTTTCCTAGCAAATGAAGTTTTAAGAAATCATCTTTGATAAGCCTTTCTAATTTTTAAACTATATATACAAAACCTAAATTTATACTTTAACATTATGCAAAATAATTTAAATATATACTGCTAGAAATTAAGGTTGCTGTAGCAGAAAAATTTAATGGAATCTCAAAATCAAATGAAAGGAAAAAGTGTAGTTAAAGTACATGTTACATAGAGTATTCGGACGAAACAGGTGGGACAAGCGATTTCTGGAGTGCGGTGTTAAAAAAAGTTGTGTAATGAGTTTTCTATTCGGAAATTTGTTTGTAAGGTCGGAATTTTCTAAGAAAATAGCACTTATGCTTAGAATAAAATGAATAATTGCTTACCAGAAAATCTTATTGTGAATCATTGATTATTGATAATATAACTTATCAGTACTTGATTTTATCACGTGCACTAATTGACATCTAACCAATAAGATACGAACGTGAAATCGATGAGTTATTGAGAGCTATACTGAATAACATACATGATCTCAATTTCTCAAGAATAATGACCGAGAAAATATAAAAACAATGTGAAAAACTACTCATCAGGAATAATCCGCTTGTGTCCAGTATCTGCTGATACAGTGCCACGATGTACACATGGTATTCTAAGACCGGATAACCACAATGCGATAACTAGATAACAGGAACTGTCAGTACCACTACTATTACTGGAAATTCCCTTGATAATGAAGAATAAAGATAGACGGTGACTCAGAATTGCCCAACAGCAAAGCTAGAAATAGGAATGGCACAATTTTGTCTATCTTGACTAGTCATGGTTCTGTGAATTGCATTCTGATTAACGCGGTTGGTACATTTCTTATATCTAAAGACCAACTGTTATAGCCTATTTTAGAGGACTGCGAAACGCCGTCTTTTGAAAAAACAATGCAAAAGTACATGTTTCATTTTGCGTTCTGACCTTTCTCAATATATTTTTCACAACCTGAGTATTTGATTGTTGACCTAAGTTGCACGGTTTATAGACCTCTCACCATCTGAAAATATCTGCTATGGTTGCTGTCTCCATTTTCTTCCATTTACTACAATTAGTGAAGAATGGCATAGACTTGAAGCAAAAGGGAATAAGTTGCCTATTTTTGTCATCCAATTCGAATTCTATAATTCTACCACATGCCTAACCGTGTAAGAGCTATTCCAGGTGCTATGAGGAACTAAATATTTCTACTTATTTTATATCTGTATAAACACTCAAATTGCTTGCAAATTGAATCATTTTTTCCTTGATTTCATACTGAATATGTACAATAAAAACCCTTGTTTACTATGCAGCATGATGTTACAATTTTGTTTGCCAGAATTCATAAATTAATTAATTTAAGGATAATTTTCTCTTACCTGGTTATTAAAATAATAAAATAGCTTCATATAAAACATTCAGCCAGGTAAACTAAATTTATTTATGTTTTCTAGTGGTTTGTTGATTGTTTCTCTTAAATTTTAATCTTTATTCATAAAAATATCTACACTAAAGTATGATATTTAACAAACTCGTTGCTGGTCTCGCTGAAGAGGGTCATGTGTATTAAATAGGCCAATCGCGCTCCAGTGAGTAGTTGCTGCTGCAGCAGTACATTTCCCTGCACCAATCCCAGAGTTTGGCTCTAACAGTTAGGCGGAAGCCGCCGGGTGAGAATATTCGTAATTTAGAAGCAGGAATTAAGCAGAAGACTCATAATACTTTATTTACCATCACCAGAAATATTATTTCACTTGGAAGGCACTGCAACCGTGACCTATTTAACATGACTTAACCGCTTTTTGTGAACACAACGGATGTTCAGTTAAACCAAGATTTGGACTTACTATGAAGCCATAATCAACCAAGACACTGATACCTTCAGTAGGTAGTTTAAGAGTAAGACAGTTTAAGAGTCTCAATAATCCATCAAGTGTTCATGATTGATGAAATGCGTCTTTACATTTCTACTCCACTACATTTAGCATTATGCATTAAGTTTGCCTGTTATATATTGTGTTTAGTAAAAGTTATAAGGACATATATGTTTGAATCCAGTTATAAAGAAGTGTTATTTTGAATAGATATTAATTTTAAAATATTCATCATATATATTATTAGAATTATGTCTGTGAAAAAACCATTTTCCAGACTAAAAAAGTAAGCAGTTCATTCCTATATGACTGACAATGAACGTATTAAATATTATGTATAAAAATAATTTCCAAAGAAGGAATCGAAAAGTTTTTCAAATATTGATCAATATTTACAATAAATATAAAAAGAAACATGAACCTGCATTTACAGTTGCAGTGAATCAGCATGATAACTACTATTCTAATCAATTATAAAAAAATTTGTAGAATTCATTACGATACAACAACGATCTGAAATAAAATCTTTAAGAGCCCTTCATTGACAATAATTCATGACTCTCACGCGAGAATAGATAAGAATGATAACACCTTTTTCTCTTTGATTTTCTTTTTTGATGAATCTCATTCAATAAATGATGTTTTATTTCTTTTTATATTGCATAATTGTATGGCCAATTTAAGGTTGATTTTTTTTACTTTTTCCAAACAATATATTATAATCTTTTAATAATATAGGCTATGCACTTGAAATATTACCTCAAATAACAATTATTAATTTTCTTAAGTCTGAAAGAAAATTTTTTTAAAAAAGGGAATAAATTATTTGTAGTGAATTACTTAAATTTTGCCTTGAAAAAAAGTAATTTTAAATTTTTAAAAAATTGAGGAAAACTAATTTTAAAATGCTTTGGAGAAATTAATTTTAAAGTTTTCATTTATTTATTTTATATGAAATTTACATACCTCTTTAGTATTAAACATTCTTTTAAATTTACTTAAAATGTAGCAATTGTTTAATCCGCAATATTTTTCTGTCTTAAATCTTTGTTACATATTTTTTCTTAAAAACAGTGAAATTACCTTATTTCAAAAATTTTATGATAAATCAACAATGCATTTCACAAAAGTTTTTGATAATATTTTTGAACTAGCACTAAAACTATCACCAAATTTAAATTTATTATTTAAATAGGGTTATCATGAAATTAAATAATTACTATATTTGATAATAATACTTTAATAATTGAACAAATAATTAATGGAATTTTACTAAAGAAAAGATTCAACAAAACGCTTTTTGAAATAAGTTTATGTTAAATTTTTTAATATAAATGATCCTTTTGATCCCATTTTCATTTACTAAAAGATAAATCAAGTATATTTTAACATTAGAGAATATTATGAATTATTATTAGAGAATATTATGAATATCAGATTTTAAATAATAATTGGCAGAGAACATCTAAGCGAATAATATAAGCTTGAGAAAATATGAAATACATTTGTGCATTCGTCTGGTTTTTTTCTTAACTGTGGAAAATCAAAAATGTGAATCATGATCAGAACAAGAAATTGTTAAATAAATATTACAGTTCAAGAAGTTGTATCATAATAATTTAATATTTTTCAAATTTTTTTACTTGATTACTACTATAAAGATTAAAATTTCTATAAATTATAATTTTATACCAAAAATAAGTAAAGGAAGACAATTATATTTTAGAGAATTTTGTTATTATTTAGCTGCATCATGTCAAAGAAAATTTTAAAGTATCCTTTTCTTCTATAATGTGCATTTAAAACTATCTTTAGCATCAATAACTTTAAACATTTCTTTTTAGAAATTTACTATTTTTACTTAAACTGAGTTATTCTTGTGAGATATTATTTCTTTCTTTAATATCTATGTGATGTTTTATAATTAAATTTGTAATCTTTATGTTGTTTTTAAAATAAACTGCATAAAATACGGTATTTATTAACAGACAAGGAGGAGTAAAAATATTATTTATAAATATGTGTTAACTTTAATTAAATTTTCCAAAAAATTTAAATTAAAAATAATTTTTGTATAACTTTTTTATTTGAAACATAAGTATTATATGATGGTCATTTTATTTGTAAAATAATTTTTCTTATGCATTAAAGCACACGTGGTAGAATCTAATAAGTTTCCGGCTTTTTATGTTGAAAACCATTTTTCTTCATAACTCCAATAAACAATTCATTAATTAATTAATGAAATAAACGAATAATGAATAAAACAGAAAACTTTGCTATAATATGAAAATGATTTCAACATAAAACAAAAATAGCTACAAAATAAGATTTAAGTTATTTAACATTATAACTTTGTGAATCAGCCATGTATAATTACGAATAATTTGAATATACTAAATATGAGCTTAGTTCATTTTATTTACATAACAAATGTTGATATTAATATCATTTATTAGAGATTTACTAACTTTTAAAACAGAAAATATCTAAAACAAAAATATGAAAAAAAATGTTTCCGAAGTAATTCAATTATTTTGATAAATTTTAAGTTCATTAGTATTTTGTTATATAATGCACTGAAATAAACAATAAACTTAAATTACATTTTAAAATTAACAATATACTATTTTTAACGAAATTTTGACTTCAGTTGATTTTTAAGAATTGTTTGTGTATCATAAAATTTAGACAATAAAAACGGCCTTGATAAAAAAAATAACTTAATCCAAAGAACATCAAAAAGTATGAAATTTTGGTATACATAATTTTTGTATTATAATTATATGATTTGCTAACGATGACATTTTTTCTACATTTGAAAACTATTAGCAATATGAAATCAGACTATCTAAAAAAATGTTTTAGATACTCTGATTTCATATTGATGAATGCAATATAAGAAAACTCACATTGATAAATTCAATTTAACCTGAATCAAAAACTAAATGGGAAAGTTTCATCTTACCTATAAAAAGCATTATTAAACAAAGCGTTTTCAAAATCAAAACTAAACAATTGTCTATTCTTATAAGCAATTTTTCCATCTCACTTCTCAAATGATTTGAAAACATTTTACAGGCAAGAAGTTTAAATTTAATGATATGCTTATAAAAATGAATTGCGAAATTTTGTAGATAAAATATTTTTCACTTGTCAAGCATAACAATAAAAAATTAACGGTAATGAGCTTTGAAATTGTTTTGTAAATAAATTAATACACCGTAGGTAATTTATATTAATTTTATCTTGCTATCAAAATTCATGAGATTATTAATTTTAACTTATCAGAAGACAGTTAAATTTATAAGATTAAGTTAATGATATACAACTTAACAGGAATAATTACCTACACATGCCTCGTATTTTACGGGATAAATGTAGAACGAAAATTTCATCGCACACAAGTCTCAGATATATATATATATATATATATATATATATATATATATATATATATATATATATATATATATATATATATATATATATATATATAGTTTCCTAGTATCAACCTAAATTTATATAGGAGAATCAGTCCGATAAAATATATTTTTGTTGATTTAGTTTTAATAAAATTATTGCGCTTTCATAATTGCATTTTCATTAAATTATTTCTTAATAGTTAATTATTGAGTGTTTGATAAACTATAAATTCATAGAAAAATACTAAGGTCTCATTTTTACGGAGAACCAATTATGCTTATTATGCGAAAATAATTTCTACCTAATTACGCACAAATATCAAAGAACAAAAGAAAGTAAGATTAATTAGATGAATTTTCACAAAACGTTTAACTTATTATTTTCATATTTAAATTACAGTGTGTTATTATTACCAGACGCAAGTATCTCAATATTTCATACTTCATTTATTGTGTATATATAGCAATTATTATTAATTATCATTTTGTTGTGTTGCAATATGCAAAAATTATTTATTTTTTCATTGGACATAATTGGCATATTATAATAAATTGAAAATAAATTAGTTTTTTTACAATTAATCAAATATAATTGAAATTTAATATTATAGCAAATGAAAATAATGATTGTCAAACATTCATATAATAAATTGCTGGCTTTTTATTAAGGTAAGAGGTGTATATATTGCAATAATTTATACATAGCATAAAATCCTTTAGTGTCATAATTATGGAATCAAATTTAAAAATTGAATCATTTTGATTATATTCATGTAAAATTCATAAATAGTAATATTTAGAACGCCTAATGTGTTGTGGAAACAATAATGAAATATAAAACTTTATTTTTTATTTTTAAATGTAAATAATTGTCAATTATGCATAAATTTATTACAAAAGAAAAAAAATTTAAATTTTGCTAGCTAGTAAGGCACACTTGGTACACTAATTTATTATTTGAAAAATATTTTTTTTATTCCTTACACATTTTAAATTATAATAAAATATCTTTATTTTATGTTTCAGTTTTGGCCACTAAAATGCAATTCTATTATATTAAAGAAATAGAACCTTGGAACCATAAATCTTTGAATCCTGATAAAACCTTGATTTATCAGAATTATTTATAATGCCTTTTTTCCTTAATTTCAATCCCTTAAAAATAATTAAAGAAATTTTTAAATATTTTTAGTAAAATTCCTTCACAAGTATAATTTTATATTCACAAAATGAATCGTTAAATTACATAAATTAGATTTTTTATAAAGGAAATGTATATTGAGAACCATAATCAAAATTTATATTTTAAATTAAATTACAGTACCTAAGTCCTACAGTATTAATATGATGTTCAGCCATGCCATCACAGTATGTGCGATCTTAATAATCCAAATTATTTTCCTATAAATCTATTAAATCCTGTGTTACTTTGTATTGAAATTTCACAAAGATTCTGGAAATCTGTGCTTGGAGGATTAATTTTGTATTGGTACATAATAAAACTGAATTTATTTTAAATACATTAAAATAATATAAACTTGTTTTAGGGATTAAATAAGTAATTTTCAATCATATCTAGGATTATAAATAAAATCTTTAAAAAGGTTTTAAAAATTTAAACACTTAAGAGATTGCATCCTGTTTTTTATCTTGCATGTTTTCTTGCAAATTCCATTTCAATTAAAAATTATCAATTGTATATAAATTTGCAAACATATTTTCACATATTATTAGTCTTATGTAAAATTATTTGTACATTAAAAAGATTCATAAGAGTCTAGAAACTCTCAATAATCAAATTTGGATTAAAAACGTTTCAGATGCGAGCGCATCATTATAATATGATACCTAAATAAAAAATAAGACTACCTTCTATATAATTACATTTTTTACTTTATTTTATTTACATAATATTTATTATTTACATTATAATTTATATTTATTATTATTAATAGAGATTATAGTTTAGAATTCCAAATTTGTATTTTAATCTCAAATTTTTTGTAATTAGCTATTATGTTTCAGTAAGTATTTATTCTTCAGAACTAGTTAAAAGGTTAAATAACTGGGTGAATTAATTATTATTTCTCTTCACTGAATTCTTAATTTATTTAATTTTCATTTATTTATTCATAGTTGCAATTTAGGATTTCAGAAATAATTATTATTATGTAGAAAAGTTTATTAATCAGACAATCTATCAAATATTTATACTCAAATCTATGATTTATAACTAAAGTAATATACACTGTATGATTACTGTTTTGTTCAAAAAATATTAATTAACGTTGTAGCATAAATATTTAATTAAATTATTTGTTTTGATCATCTCTTAAATATTTTTCCAACAGTTTTCAAGTTCAAACCACTTTTTCTTTACAGTTTTTTTTCAAAGCCTTTTGTCCCTCAATAAAGTACTAAGATAATATATTGATGTGTCCAAAATACCACATAACCCTTAGTTCTTAGGAAGAAATGATCATTAAATGATATCTGTCAAAGTTCCATGACTATTTTTCGGTTACTTCTCAAGGATTTTAATGACTCGGTTGTTGCAATATTCAAGGTAATGAGAAAACTGACTGACGTGTATTGTTAAAATACGCTTTTTTAATGAGAAATGTGCTATTAAATCAAAGAAATGACTTTTAGTGAATTTCATTCAGACTCTGCTTTATGAATACTAATTGTAGAAAAATAGTTGCTGATTTTGAACATAACTGAAGGAACCCTGATGTTGATGAACGTTTTGTTCCCCCGAATTAGACAGATATTCCATAAAAGATAAAAACAAAAATTCCTCAAAACAGTTTTGGCCGATGGTAAATTAAAGTGGCGGGATATGGAAAACATTTTAAAGGTTTCAGAAGGTAATGTGATGATCATTTGGTATGAATATCCATATAAGAGAAAACTACAATCACTCTTAATTGCAATCGACCAAAAACAAGAACCTGTTAACAATTCAGAGCTCTATTTAGATTTATTTTGGCACAAGGAAAGTGTTTTTTTTTTTTTTTTTTTTCATAATGTATGTCAAATGTAGATCCATCATTTCAATCCACGGACAATTTGGAAATTAGCTGAGTGCACAGCAACAAATAAAGCCTGCCCAAAATTATAAAAAATGCAGATATCACTTGACAAGTTTTTGGTCTTACTATTTTGGGAAGTGCATAGAATTTTTTATTCATCATTTACCAGAGAAATGAAAAACCGTCAATAAAAATATTGAGTGACATTATTGGTGCACTTGAAGAAAGGAATTTTGATAAAACTATCCCTAATGAAGAAAAAAGCCCTCTCTCACCTAGACATGGGTTCTTCTCATATGTCGGTAGCAACAATGGCAAAAATGAATGAATAGATTTTTGAACTGACATCATCCTCTGTATTCTCCAAATCTGTCTCCTAGAAACTACTATTTGTTTGCAGAACTAAAAATGAAATATCTTATGCAATGAGATTTCGCTCTAATGAAGAAGTTATTGTTGAAAAATAAAACATAATTTTTGGATAAAATTAAACCATTGGTTTTAACGAAACGAAACAACTATACAAATCTGGAATTTTGAATAAAATTTGTTTTGTTAAAATCTTACAACCTTGCTGAGTAAAGCTTACTTTAGTTATTAAATAGGAGATTTAATATTTCAACGAGATATTTCATTTCATCAAGCATTCTTTTTGTTCAAAACAACAAAACAAATATGAATAAATATAAATTGTAAAATTATCTACTAAATAAATATGAAATATACATAAAACATTAAAAATAATGTAAATTGAATGTTTTCTTAAATATAGTTTTTAAGAAATAATGTACTCTGCTCGATTAAAAATTTAAGAAAATTTCATCATAAAATTTTTCAAAATATTCCTTGATGAGCATTTTTTGTGGATACTTTTAAATGCTGTTTACACGCAAAATGAACGTTTCTTTGAAATCTGTTCCCCATATAGTTCATTTGACCAAAGACTGTTGAAATTAAATAATTTTTAAGGATTCTTTTTGAAAAGTTTAAATATCAAACAACTATTCCGAAGGAATCCATAAAAATTACACTACCTTTTTAGTGATAAAGTTTTCCTTTACTTTTAAGTTATAAAAGTTTTTAAATTAACAATTAATCTATTTTTAGATATCAAATTAGTAGTAAATTTTGTATATATTTATGTTTAAAAACGTATTTACGAAGCTTAAATAGCATAAAGGGGTGTGTGATTCTCTTCATAACTAAAATAATACAATAAAGAATAATATAAAAAATCAATTTAGTTCATCACTAATTGTAAAAATTAGTATAACGGTAAAAGAAATAACATTTCTGTTCATTTTAATGAGTATTAATTTTGAAATATTTTTTTCATAATAAAAGGGGAAAATATGTATTTGTAAAAAATTAATTTAATCATAATTGTTACTAAATTTCCATTTTCTATTTTGTATAATACTTGAAGAGTATACTTTTGAAGATAATTTTATATATTATTCATTAAACATGATTTTTGTATGAGAATTTTCAATTATTTAAAACTCATTCATGTTGAGGTGACCATATAATTCTGATTTTTTCAAATTTTCTAATAACAGTTTCTTCTGAAAATTATTACTTGCCCTCAAATGAATCATGTAAAATTCATATTTTAATTCCTCCTTATCTTTCAATGTATATACATTTTATTACATATCAAATTCATGTACATTAAATTAGTTATTAAATTCATATACATAAATTACATATTTAAAAATATTATAAATGATTATTATTATTTTCTTGATTCTACTGTTCATTTTATCACTACGTTCATTCACTCGTTCATTATAAACATTCTATGAAGGACATCAAAATGTAATATTAAATTCCATATTTAATATGAAAGTATTAGGGTGAAGCAATGTAGTGCTTTAAAAGAGTTGAATTTTAAATTTAACTTCAATAAACATAGAAATATCCGTTTTCTAATACAATGCATTGTAACTGCTAAGTTTATTACAGTTGCAATACTCTGCAGTTTGTGAATTTATGCTTGCAAAATTTCTCAATTTGCGATCAAAATCTAATACACATTTTTCATTGCAATAACAAAAAAATTGGATGTTATTTCTGGATCAGAAAAATTCGAAGTGATTACTATGAACGTTAATATAAAAAGATAACACATGCTTTCAAGGCAAAATAAAAAGATTACTCATCAAGAGATTATAAATGTACAAATATTAAACTATTGAATTAAATTATAACTGTAATTCTTTTTCATTTTCTGCACAGAATTGTATGATAATACTTGTTGTATGATAGAATTGTATGATAGATAAATTGATGCTACTTAACATTTTATTTCTTTTCTGGGTTGGATTAATTTACTAAAAAACCAAATATAATTTTCATTCAGTTAGTTTATTTTTATTTGGTAGTTAATAGGCTTTTAGATAATTAAGATCATATTAAATTAATTAAAATGAGCATATTTTAAACTAAAAACATTTCTTGAATAAAACTAATCAAGGTCATGTTAGTAGAAAGAATTATTTATATAAATAAAATATTTTATAATTTTAAGCATGCACTTATTTATCAAGTTTTATTTTCTATAAAATGAAAGCTTATAATAATGCATTTTATATGTAACACGTTTTATTTTATTATTGGGTTATACAATGTGTGAATCGATTCATTTTACTCAATAAACTTCATAAAAGACAAAACATTGTTTGATCATATTTATATTATGTCAGTTTCCCTCAAAATTCTAAAGATAAATTATCACTTACTGAAATGCAAATACTAATTTATAGTCATTTAGAATAAAACAGCAAAATAATACAAGCCATTTAAATACGAAGAGAGAATTGTAATCTAGTTTGGATGAAAGAAGTTTATTCTCTGGTTACATATACAGTATTATAAAGGAGAAGAGAATATTAAATGGAAACCTATACCTGATACACAAGAAATAATATGACTGATCAATTTTAATATTTGAATATTGTTCCGGATGACTAAACAAGCCAGTTAAACATTTCTGCAATTCTACGTTTGTCATTAAGCGTTGACAACTGCATATAGAACACTTAAGATAGAAATAAAATGTTTCTGCATTTCTGTTTCTTTTTTCATTTCTTTTTTTTCTACAGGAAAAGGATTCCATTCAGGAGAGAGCTTTTGATTTGTTGTATCTTTTCTATTCATTGATTAATATTTCTACTTCAGTTGTGTATAAAAACCCAGAATGCTTTTAATGTATTTGAATAAAATAAATGATATTCTTAAGTACAATTCGTCTTTTATAAATTTGAACTATTAGATTAAATAATGCATCTATTAATTTGATACTAAGTAAACATTTTTATTTGTGAGTGCATTTATTGTAATATTTACAAAGCTGAATGATTGATTATTATTTCCTTAAAATTAACTTTAAGAGAAGATAAGGACGAATTTTTACAGAACTTTATAAAAATTAAAAAAATTAATATTTATTCTTCTTCAGTTAAAAGAAACAATTTCGAATCATATAATCAAAAAAGATTCTCTATTTGCACAGAAATGAAAAATTGTAATACACCTAATCAATATAACTGCTATTTTTATGTCTAATTAATTATTTTTTGTAAAATAGATCATAGTAGGAAACAAGATTATTAACTATTAGTATATAATCTTTTAGATAATTAAAATTAACTAAAGAAAAATTGAGATTTTTTATTATATCAACTATTTGCTATAAATTAGTTATTTTTTAAATTTTAATTTATTGAAATATCAAGAGTGTGTTGTAGAATTAATTTTTTAAATTTATCAAACTATGTTAATAAACTTCTCTGCCTCTGGAAGTTATCTAAAGTTTCCTGTAAAACTTACTTTTCAACTTGCATAAAAATTTATAATGAAGTATCATTGATTTCATACTTAAAAGTTGCATGTATGTTCAGTAATTTCTTACTAACATATTTGTACCTAAAATCAAAAGCTTAGCATTTTAATATCAACATTTATTTAAAGATTGAGGATGACCTTATAATTTGTTAAAGTAAAGATTACTAATTCTTTCCCTTTACTAATGATTACTAATGATTCCCTTTTCTCACCACATATTTTAACCACACATTTGTTAATTTCTTATAAAATATCACTTCTTAATAAATAGATCATTACTATCATAGAATATTCAAAATTTGAAGCAAAAATTTCATAAAATAAAACAGCCCTTATATAACTTTTACAAAATTTAAACTGCTAATATTTGTATGAAAATTTAATTATCAACTTTGTAATTTATACGCTGATTGTGGACAAAAATTATAGTATAATCACCTCAAGTACTAGAGATGAAAAATTGAATTAATTAATTAAAATTAATCAATTTTTGAATAATTTATCTCAGATTAATTTTAAAAAAAATAATAAGTCTACGTATGCACTTTATCTTATATAAGATTCATTATTTATACTTTGATGATGTTTAAATTATAATTATTCCTTATATTCAAAATATTATTCTTCAATTAAATAATACATATTCGTCAGAAAATCTGGAAACGAGCAAAGAAAATTTACGAAATGCATTGATTAAATGAATAATTTAAAAATCGATAATGTAAGTACGATTGACATTCTGTATATTCATATTAATTTTTTATGCCTAACTTTAAAATTACTAATTATATTTTTATATATTTAATTAACTAATATACACACAGATATATATATATATATATATATATATATATATATATATATATATATATATATATATATATATATATATATATATATATATATATACACTGCTGGACAATTGCTAAGGACGGATAACACTATCATCCATAGCAACCACAAAATGAAAGGAAGCAAAATGTGGAAAATTAGAATACGCGCGGGATATAGTAAGAAGAAGTATGCGATTAGAATAAGTGCGTGATATAGTAAGAAGTATGTGTATGGAAATTTTTTTCCACGTCTGTTCATCACGTGATAGCGTTCATTAGAGCTTTAAAGGTTTTGATGCGTGTGGACAGTTGTTGTTTCAAGTCAAAGTTTCACATGAAAGATTTAATAGACGAACTTGAAATTTTTGGCGTGTCTTCCCGACATCACTTAGAGGATTTTATGTGTGGCCGAATTATTAGAAATATCGAAGAAGGGTGAAAAATAACAGATGTTGCCAGGGAGTTCGACATCACTTACAGCGTTGTTTCACGGCTGTGAAAATCATTTAAAACTACTGGAATTTGTAGTAGGCGGCACTGGGGAGGTCGTGTTAGAAGTAAGACGCCTGCAGAAGACAGATATATCGTCTTATCAGCAAAAAGGAACAGGCACACCACAACTCAGCAGGTGGCAAATCGGTTTCTTGCTGCCTCAGGAAAGCAGATCTCCCGAAAAACTGTTGCCAGACGTTTGAGGGTAGGAGGAATATACGCCCGCAGACCTGTTGTGTGTTTCCCATTAACCAAACAGCACCGTACTGCCCGTTTGCATTGGTGTCGTGAGCATCGCAATTGGACTGAACAGGACTGGGCATGCGTACTATTCTCAGATCAGAGTAGGTTCAGTCTGTCATAGGATTGTAGACGCCAACTGATCTGGCGCGAAAGTGGTACTGCTTATCGTCCAGAAAATATCCAGGAAAGGGACCGATATCCGACATGCAGTATTAAGATCCGGCGTCATGATCAATGGCCGCATGCCCTTACATGTGATTGCGAAGGGAATATGACGGGCCAACGATACATTAATGACGTTCTACTTCCTCATGTTCATCTTTTCCGTGGTGCTGTCGGTGATAAATTTGTTTTTATGGACGACAACGGAATACGTCATAGAACACTCGCATTTCAGGATTGTGTAGACAGCGAGGGTATTCAACGCCTCGTATGGCCATCACGTTCTCCAGATCTAAACCCCATTGAAAATGTGTGGGATGCTTTAGGGAGGCAAGTTGCTGGTCAAAACTATCCTCCGACAAACAAGAACACCCTCATCCGTGCACTCCCAGAGGAATGGAATAAATTGCCTCAACAGCTGCTGCATAATGTTGTGCAAAGTATGATACGACGTGTGGAATGTTGCATCATACTCCACGGTGGACATATCCCGTACTGATACCTTTCTTCAAGGTGCCTGCTGACTTTTAGATGCATTGTTCCATTTTTCCGTATGCAGCATCAAATGAACATTTTTTCTATCAGATGTTTCACAGCTTTTGTACTTTCCAGAACAATAAATATTCTTTATTCTAATGTCTGAACAGTGTGGCAACTATATTTTATCCTACTGGGCTTCATGTCTAGCTTAATGTTATGCTACATTGCAATTTGTGTTCCGTCCTTAGCAATTGTTCAGCAGTATATATATATATATATATATATATATATATATATATATATATATATATATATATAAATTCATGTTCTCTTTCATTGTCATTTATTTATGATATAATATTCTACAAAATCCTATACTCTATCTAATATTTCCGACAATATTATCGTCAAAGTAGGTCATTAAGCAATTTTCCTCCGAATATTCCAGTGTTGATTCAGTTGACATGTGATAACCCAGGCAGTCGTCTCCTTTCATTAATTGTCTTCACTTTGCCATCGTCCGGCTGAATTTGATATGCCTTATTGTCCAGGTCGCTGCAGCAATTTGCAAGAGGCTATCCACTGCCGAAGAGGCATGAAAAGATTTCGATAAGAGATTTCCAACTGCACCTGAGACTACTTCTCTTGAATTTGCGATGGAAGGGAAAGGAGACACCCTCTCCACGGTGGTCGCTTCACTAAACTCGTGAAAGCTTTCCATCCCCAAGTTTCCTCTGAAAAGCGGAAGTCTTATAACTGCTTTAGTAATTTTCTTTGGATCAATAATAAAAGAATCTGCAAACACTCCAAAGAAAGAGCTCAAGATAACGTTTTGCTATTTTAGTTCAACAAAGTTCGATATTATTTTGTTTTATTCTATCAATAGCAATTTAATAGATAAAAAATAATCAAAATTTTCCTTATTGTTGAAACCAATTCAAATGTTTTTAGATAAAGAATATTATTTTACTTATGATATATTAAATGGTTTTTAATTATTAATATCAATAAAATTGGCATAAAAAATTATTGAATATTTTATTTTCGGTGTTTTTTAAGTAAGTATTGAATATATGTAATTATTGAGTATATCAAATATTCGGATAAATTCTAAATATATTGTTTCAATATACTCATTCAAACTTAAAAAACTGAATTTCACAACTAAAAAAAACAAAGAATGGTTTTCTATATAATTTTATTTGGATATATATATTATATATATATAGATATATATATATAGATAGATAGAGAGATAGATAGATATAAAGGAAAAATTCATTGAATAACTACACATCAATTATAAATACGTTAAAAAAACAATTAAATACAAATAAAATTAACAAGAAAATTTCAATTATTGTTTTTCAAATTTATACTTAACAATTAATAAATATATGACACATTTATTTTGCTATAGAATATTCCATGCTTTATAAAAGTTTGAATGGATTAATAAAATTTAAAAATGCATGAATTTTGAAATATCACTTTATTTATTACGCTAAATATCAGAGTATAAGTTTTAGAGTTACTTTTTTATCATTATTTTCTTTCATTTTGTTGTAGCAAAATTGTACCTCTTTCCATATCGTTTACATTTAATTTCTTTTATAAATTTTATTCACCCTTGTCATTGAATTATAATGTTGTAAATTCTTGCTTACATTTTTTACTTCTAGAAATGCTGCTTTTAAATATAGAACAATAAAGTAAATAATTTTCCCAAATTTTATATTCACAGTATTGTTTCCTCTTTTAGTAATAAATCGTATACAAAAAGAAGAAGCTGTTTATCTTTAAATATTTTCGTTGCAACATATTATGATCAAAATTCGTCTTGAATCAAGTTTGTTAAGAAAAAGATTTATTTCATAAAAACTGTAAACTAATTTGTTAAGTAAAATAAAAAAGAAATCTGCTTTAATTAATATTTTAAAACTTATTAGTCTATTATTTTTAAACTTACAATAATTATAATCGAAGTAATAAGCAATCTTTTTACTTATTTTAAAGGTTTTTTAAAAAAATAAAATGGTGTTTCAAAAAATGCATGTTGCTTTCTGTTTTAACATTTTTTATTTCGATTTATATTTATCGAAATTCCTTTTACTTTTCACATATTGTTTTCTTTATTTATGCCAGTGTTTTAATAAAAAACACTATTTTAATAAAATATAAGATATCAAAGCAATTTTAAACTTCTCATAAAAATATTGCAAATGCAATTAAAATGGTAAGAACTCGAATGCTTAAAGTAGAAAATGCTTAACATTTTATTATTTTGGTGTATTATAAATTTTTTTAATTGAAAAATGGATATTTTCTTCCATCTTTTCCATTTTAAAATGCAAATGGGAAGTTTTACTGACCTACATTTAATTAAAATTTTATTTAAAATCAAGTTCACTGAAAAAATGCTTCGTTTGATAAAAACTTTATCCATTATACCATCTTTCCATTTATTTTAAAATAAGGTAAATCAAATGGTGTTAACTATCGAAATTTGTTTTTAAAAAAATATTTTTTGCTTTTGTTTCATTCATTTTTTTAATTTGCATTCTTGATACATGTTTATAATAACTCTATTTAGTTTACACCAGTTTTTTAATTTAATTATTTTTTCCTCTTTTGAAAAATTGTAGCATAAAAACAGTCGTAAATTTTATATGAAATATATAAATGCAATTAAAATTGTAAGCAATCCAAATATTTTAAAAGGAATGATTTTAGCATGTTGTGCTTTAGTTTCTTTTTAATTGAAAAATTGATATTTTATCCCTTCCTTTTATTAAAGAAAAGTGCAAAATGAAGTGCTGAGGAAGAAATTGACCGTATATCATTGGCAAGTGCTCACCTCACTACAGTTTCTTAATTTAATGAACAACGCAAACTTGTTAAAAATTAAAAGCTTTGTTGTTCCTTTTTGAACATAACTCCACCTCAGTTTTGGAATTTCTATGTACGCCGGTAATGAACCTTCCAAGTTTAAGTCATGAAACCACCTGTGAGCGCCCTATTAATTAACTTTGCTCAATTACACCGCAAGGATTTAAAGCCTTACCAATAATTACCTTCAGAAGAATACATTAAAGAATTTAATAATTCAATTTCTAAGAAGCTTTGCAGTGAAGCTTCTCTATATTCCTAAAATATTTAGCAGTTTGTTCATGAAGGAAAATGAGTTCCTTATCAGACTACTATTTCAGAGAATACAAGCACGGCTACTTTTAATTCCTCATATTTTCAGATATATTCAACGAATATATCTATTTGTGTAATGTTATTACTTAATATATATCTTTACTGAACTATAATATTTCAATTAATTATAAATAAATTAATTTGTAGCTTAACCATGAGTGATAAATATTCAATGAAGAAAATTATCTCTTATACAAGCAAGTTTTAATTTGGCTCACTGCGCTTCCATAGAAATTAAATAATAGCCTGCTTTAAATCCAGAATCATCTATACGATGTTAAACATTCATCTAATCATGATAGTGGCTGTAATTGTGTATAAATTAATTTTTTTAACTTATTTATACACAATTACAACAATATAAGTACTAATCAAATTAATTATGAATTACGATACTAAGATTTCTTCTCAGGGAAAATATTATCTTTAAGTTAAGCATGTCTTCGTTTAGATCTTAACATTTTTACATAAATGAGAGAATAGTGTTTGCTCTAAATCCGAAACTACAAACACGATATAAAGCATAGCTTCATTTAACTTATAACTGTGTATAAAATAAATTGTAACTTCATTTTTACATAAATAATATCATAGTTAAATAAACATTCATTGAATTAAAACGTTTGGACAATGATGCTAAGTCTTATTATGTGGGAAAATGTTATATCTCAGTCGATCATGCTTTAATTTGGCTCTTTGCACGTTCATACAAATTAAAGGAGCTTGCTCTAAATCCAAAATTGTCATCATAATATTAAGTATTCATCTTAAATTAATTATGACATTCAATATATTTGTACATAAATTAATTTTATTATTAATTATTTACATAACTATACAATATTATGATTACAAAATATATCGAATTAATAGTTGTGAACAACAGTTTAAGAGACTTCTTGAGAAAGAAAACGTAGTCTCCAAAGTCAAGCCGGTTTTAATTGATTCCTTAGAAATACATAAAAATAAAAGAAGCATGTTTTTAATTTAAAAGTAGCTACTAAACTAAAATAATCATGAATGTAAACTATTTAAGAATTATATAAACTTCTTCTGAGTTGCTTTAATATAGCGAATTAAATAAAATTCTTACTAAAACTGGAGATGATAACTGTAAAGATGATTTCATCTCCAATTAAAGGCTATTAAAATTTGAAGATGAATTTACCTTCACTGGTATTAAATAAAATGGTTTCACCTTTCTGCTAATAATGCAATATATTTGACTCTATTTAAAAATCAATGCATTTAACATGGAAAGTGTGTAATACATTTTTTCAAACAACATGCAATTTATCTTATTGATTGCTTATATCTATACATTTTTTGAATAACAATGTTAATGAATATTATGAATAATGAGATTTTGCTTACAAAATAAATCTTCTTTGAGATTATTTAATAATATTTTATATCACATAAATGAGCTTTCATTTTTAACCAAGAAAATGCTTCGTATATTTATTTTTATCGGAAGATTATTAATTAGATTAAACTATTTAAAACTAACAAAATAATTCTTAATAATATGAATTTATAAATATGAACTAAATAGTTAAAAAATTTTTGGTAAAAAAATCTTAGTTATATTTTAAATAGTGGTAAAAAAATTTCAACTTAATTGCAATGTATAAATTATACCACAAAGTTCACACTTCATTCATTCATATTTTACTCAAAGTACACAATTCTGTGAGTTATATTTATTTATCATCAAGAATGCTTTTTCTTCTTTTAGACGTTAATAAATAATTGAGACACCTATTCGGGTTCTCCAATATTTACTTTACCATTAAAGCTTTCTCGATTAATCAACAAAGCTGAACATTTCAAAAATAAATCTCGAATAAAAAATTTATTAAACATTATATTCATCCTTCATTTTTTATTAATAAAATATGTTGTTTCTATATCTAGGCTTTTTCTATATTAGCTATATTAGGTGTATAACAGTATTTTGTTACGGTTTCTTCCTCTAATCTTAGCTAAGTGCGAAAAAAGACTACATGCAAACCTTTGGCATAAGATTATATAATGCAATGTAAATCTTTCGAATTTATGAGAAAGTTCACTTGGTTTCAAATTGTACTTCACCAATGTGATTTATTATTATATATTTTTTGAATGAAATTATTTATCAATATAAGGTTTCAGATTAATTTGATAGTATGAAAGAATTATATTTCAATTTAATTGTCTTAAAATTCAAAACTATGTAATTAAAACAATGCTTGAAATAAATTTTTGAAATTTTAAAAGAAGCTGCATTCATAAGCAAATGTTGACATATACCTAAGTTTGTTTTGTTCCTTTTACCTACAATATGGCTTCAATGAAACTAAAAAAGAAGAAAATATCCATTTGATATTATTCTTTTATCTAACAACAAATAAATAAATTTAGTTGTCATTTTTTTTCTCTGGTGACGTAATACATTTTCAGGAAAATTTTCTCCATCCATTTGCTTTTTCATGATATACTTGTTTTGTGAATAAAAAGGCCGTTACATATCGACAAACAAAACATAAAGAGAAGCGACAATCGATAGCATTAAATAATAGAAGCGAAAAATGGAAACAACAGAACAGAAACGAAATAAACAAAAAAGTTTTTATTGCTTTTATTCAAATGTTATGGGCTAACATCTAAAATATCTTAGCGAGAATGGAACTCCATCATGAAAATATTTTATAACAACGAGATGTAAATTTTAAGTGAAGTAATGTTTTTATAGCTGAATTATTAAACAATTTACGAACAAGTTTTACGAATTTATAAGATTCATTTAATTTTGGGAATGGTTTTGTGAATTTAAATTTCTGAATGAATGAATGGGGTTCTAAGATTTAATCAAGGAACAGAAAATCTAAATTCAGAACTGTACAATTTAATCACAAATTCTATCAGTGCTAATATTGTACAATGTCAATTGTACAATAATGTGTAATATCAACGACTGATATTTTTCTCAGGCATTTTGTATTGAACTACTCTAATTAGTAGCCTTCTGATAAACTGTTCAGGGATATCGCTACTACTTTGGGAATGGATGTTTACGATGGTTCGGAATTCAGTTTCAAAGCCATATGTACCATTCAAATCAGTTCTTGAGGGCAAATTCTGACAAAAGAATGATAAAAAAATATCAAATATTTTTTTAAATAAATTCTTACAAACTATCACCACAACTAAAAATGGTAAAACTTAGAACAAAAACAAAAGTTCTCACTCTCATGTATTGCTTTATTTTGAAAATTAAAAAGTAAACTATGGATTAAAAGCTGTTCAAAACAATGTTAAATTTCTTTGTTTATTTCGAAATTCGTTGATATAATTCATTATACCCGCGAATTTCTTTTCTTATAAAAATTGGATTTCCAATATTAATATTTCTCATCAAAAATAATTTCTGGAAATCATAAATAATTTATTTTATGATACATTAAAATTTATGTGATCTAAGAACACTAACATTCCAATAAATAACTAACTTATTACAAAAAATTAACTAAATTAATTAAGTCACATAAAAAAATAACTAATTCATTACATTAATCAGTGATTTTTGGTAAAAATCTTACTAAATGAGATTCAATCAATATAGTCACGTGATTTTTTGCTCTTATTTTAAGGAAACATAAAAGAAAATTTTATTAACAACTCCAAAAATAAAATTAAATAAATTGAGAAATTTTTTGTAAATCATTATTGTGAAGAAAAATAATTTTACTTGAAAACATAGCTTATTTTAAAATGTAAAAGTTAAAACTAAAATGAATGTTTAACATTTACATTTAAAATGTAAACTCTAGTTTCTTTATTTTTAATGTGAAAATACAATCTATTTTCAAGGCAAGATTTCTTAAATTAATTTTTTCAAGAGTATTAAAGGTAATATAAATTATTATAAATTTCTTAAAATATATTGATATTTTATTATTTAACTTTTATTTTTAAAATAGTCTTTTATACTTAAAATAAAAATTTGCAAAAATTATTGATTTTTAGTTATAAGCTAAAATGGGTATTCTGAGATATTACTTTAAAAATACTTTAGGAAATTTTAAAATATAAGCAAAGTAACTTTTACTGACACAAACATTGTTGACCACAAAATTCAGCATTTTTCTTCTTTACTTATTAGCTTTATTCATCTGAATTTTCCAAAATTACTGACTATTTGACTTAAGTTTTTATTTACAATAAAATATAATTGCTCCATGAAAAGAAACTTTTTAGTCAAAACGAAACTTCTTTATATTATTTTAAAAATAACAAATGAAATATATATATGAAGAATAAAGGGCGAGATATTAAAATTCAATTCTTTAATTTCCTAAAATTTTGAGCTATGTTATTATTTTTTATAAATAACATTCTCAATGTTAACGTAAGTAATTATGTACATTAATGCAAATTTTTTAACTGATTTTTATTACGAAAATACTACGCCTTCTTACATTTGTCACAGTCAATTTCTAAAGTGTCTATGTTATTTAAAAAAAGCAATCTTTTCCTGAAGAAAAATCGTCAAACCTTTCAATTATAAACGGAATTTTATGTATTGGTAAAAAACAAAACAATTATTTTAAAATATCCTTTTCACTCATTGGAAAAGTAAATAAAAGTGACTTACGAGAAATACATCTTTAAGTGGTAAATATTATTTACTATTTGTAATATCATAAATTTGCAGTATTATGAGATTAGCGAATGGGAATAATTCAAAACAAGATACTTAAATTTTATTTTCTAGAGAAAAAATGTTTCTTAGAAAACTCGAAAAATATATAAGGCATTCTCTAATCAATAAATGGATCGGATTTTAAATAAATAAACAAATTCAAAAAATATTTTAATTTTTTTTTTTATTTTTCCTTCAAGGCAACTTTCAACAGAGTTTCTAACCATTTTTGGCATGTTCGAACATTTCTGTTCCATGAAACACAATTTTATGTTCAATGCCATGAAGTGTGAAAGTTCACAATATCAATTTTTATTCAGAATTTCACGAAATTGGAAAGTTTAAGCTGTATTAGATTTACTTGCAAGTAAATTACAAATATCCACAGAGCTGAACCTATAATGTTTTATACAGAACTTAAATAAGTAGATTAGTATTTTTGAAACATCCAATACACCTACTCCGTAAATGCAATATTTCTCCAAATAGCAAGTTGTCATAAATGTATATTTGGCATGTCTTTTACGATGACTCACTGGTCACCAGTGAATTCTAAAATACCAATTTTATGACAGCATTTCTCGGTTAATTAAGATTAAATCTAATAAAGTAATGCACGCAGGAATGCCAAATGACTTCGTCATTTGGGCTGTAATTCAGAACTAAGTATATTTATTACTTATTGTCCACAGAAATAGGTACATGGAAACATAACACAACAAAGGAAATTGGTGTGAATATTCGATATATTTAAAAGAAAAAATATTAAAAAAAGTCGTTGTACTGAAATTATTCTTCACCTGCATTGCTTGAACATTTTATTTCGATCTAATAAACAAAACTGGGATAATGATGCCTGTATTTCAGACAGAATTCACTAAAGGATATCTTTAAAAATGTCGCGGTTTTGCATCAGGGATTTGATTATCGATTAAACACATCGATTAAATTTAGTTTATCAAACCAAATGAAGCCTTAAAAAATGCCATTTTATTTACAAATTTAAAGAGAACGACACGAGTATCGTTTAATAATAATAATGTTTATTTTATTCATTGAAGAAAAGAATCAATTTATTCTAATCAAAGATATATTTAGAGATATATAGTGTTAGGCTCATGTACTAGTTTCAGTTTATTTCTTTTTTAATGAATAAATATATATATAATAAGCAGTCGATGTTCAATTAATGCATTATAATATATTTTATACCTTGCAAAATTTGGAATATCTCTTTTCATTATCTCTTGTTACATTTTCAGGATTCCATCAAAATAATTAGCAAGATCCCAGGGAATAGAATTAGAACCTAATGCTTCTAATTTCATAGAATCTTTGGCCTTCCCTAAAAATTTGGGAATTTCTAAACAACTCACATTTTTGACTGATTCATCTGAAAATTAATTCTATTTTTAACGGAATTCAGTCAGAAATGAATATTTTGCACAAAAAGCAATAAATAAATCTATAGCATTATAACTAATTCCCAATTTGATCATTTTGATTCTGAAGGAAAAAGTAAATTATATTTTTCAGAATTTGTCTTTAAGCTAAGTAAATATTTTCCAATTTATTTATTATATGCTATGTTTTTAATTCTACCCATATATCTAAACTAGCATTCTATATCTTCAAAGAGAAAATATTTAAAATTATTTACTCTTAATATTTTTGAATTTGTGTTTCATCAATTTACATCAATAGACTGTTGTATTTCCCCTTCCCAATATAAATTTAGTTCATTATCATCCCATAGATTGCAATTAATATATATGTAAACCTGATAAGAACTTCAATGAATTTTTTTGTTAGAAAAATTGGTTTTTAATATCAACATAACTTTGACGTTGTAATAATAATGCATTACTAACAGTATAGATAACACTAAAACAAATTTACCATTATGTACAAAATTTGGTACCTTAGCACAAACGAAAAATAAAATTTAATCCATTAAAGTAAATCTTCTCAATTCACTTATCTAAAATTACTTTTCCTTAAAGAGATTTCATTCGGACAAGAAATCCCTTTAATAAAGATACAAAAATAACTGCTTAGGTTAAGAAAAAACAAGGAAACAAAGACTAAATATTCTAGATAAGAAAAGAAAATCTAGAGATTTCATTAGGAAGATATCATTTAAGAAGATATTTAAGTAAGAATAAGTTTTGACTAAAAAATGACGACAAAAATAACCTCTAATTTGCAATTCTTTTTCTCTGGATTGGTAAATTAATTTAATTGCATAGAAATGCAATTTACACTAGTAATTGTAAAAAAAATAACAATTTAATGATTATCTTTCTCTAAAATTAAATAAAGAAAATAATAATTAAAAATGCCAAATCGTATTCTAAGTTTGTATATTGTAGACTAACAATGGAAATTTACATTTTCGTGTTATAAATTCTTAGAAGAATTTTTCTCATATTTCCTTAACTAAATTTTAAATTATAAATTTGTATTATTTGTAGAAATTTTACATTATAATTTATAGTAAAATACGTTAACACACGATGGAATTTCGTAATAGTTTTTTACTGATTTTTTCTCTGTTTGGAAAAGCAACAGAGTAGAAATGCAAAGTATAAAATGATCTCTAACATATAAGGTAATAAAAGAAATAATTTTTCATGTCATTCTTGAGCTGTATTTATACTTTAAAAATGTTTTTAATCATGAATAAATACAACGTTAAAAATTGTGCAAAATACTTCAAAATTAAAAATATTTGGGTTACTTACAGAATAAGGAACAAATATGATCTTCGCTTTACTAGAGCCACGTTCCCAGGTGAATGGTAAGTATTTTGGTCTTCGTTTCAACTATCTATGGTTCAAATCCTACCTCAGTTTTTAGATGTATGAGATCAATGCTTCCTTTTTTTATCTATCTAATTAGTTCTCACGCGTAAAAAATGATCATTGAGCAACAAACAAACCAAACTGGTTGATATGACAAGAACTGCAATTTTTTCAACTAACTAATATATGTATATCCTTCTAGCATATGTTATTAATTTATATTAGTAATAATTTGTTTAATTCAATTTTAATAAATAATTTATATAAAATTTTTAAAATAAAAATCTTAAGAAATAATTCCTAATAATCTCAGGTAATTTTGAGAAATTTAATTTTTATATTCACAAAAATGCATCAGTAAATTTTAAAAAGTGGATTATCTAGGTTATTTATGATTGATGCAAGTTTTAATGAGTTTGAATAAAAAATATTATCCATTATCTTTTTTACAAGCATCCGTAAATTTATAGATTATTCGTATATCTAAATGGTTAAAGTTATTATGTTAATATGGAAAGATCATGGGGAATAACACGAACCTAAAAGGCGATTTAAAGCGAATTGAAAAAGAATCTGATGTAAACTGTAATGGGAGGCTTGTTTATCATCTGAAGATCCTGAACGAGGAAATGAAATTTTCTATTTTGCTTACTAAAAGAAAAAAGATTCAAACCCACTAAGCAATTATATGTTATACAAGATCACATAAAATGGCTTAGGTGCAAATCTAGTAAAATTGTCCATTTCTTGATCTTTAAAAGGACACCTAGATTCCAATCATCTCATATTCTAAATTAAGAAACACCGCCAAGTAAGAATTTAGCACTTTTTCTCTTCGAACTTCAACATCACACCAATAAAAAGAGTATTCCTGATGTTACTTTGTGAGCATTCTTAATATAAAATAACATTTGTCAAAGAGAGGATCAAAATCGAGAGACTTCTTTTCAGTAGAGATTACTCTTGAATACAATGAAACTAATTAAATGCACAGGAGATGATCTTATAGAAAAAAATCTAATTCAAATTGACGTCAATATAATATTTCCTAACCAGAAATATACAGGGTGTCCAGAAAAGGACTCCCTGATTTCAAAATTAAATATCTCGAAAACGAAGATCGATAGAGGAATGCAGTAAACGGTATGTTTATAGTAAAAACTGTAAGAATATAATACATCAGTTTGAAATAATAGTTACAAAAGTTGCAAACAGATGGCGCTGTAATCGTCATACGTAATTTTTAGTGTAAATAGTGATCCGAAGCCCAACTATTGAAGCGTGAAAGGAGGTTAGCGTTGAAAACATAGTGATGTGATTTTTTGCAAATAATGTTTTCAAACGATTATTTATTTCATTTATGTATGCTGATTTGAGCTGTATATTGTACAGCGCCATCTGTTAGCAGCTTTTGTAACTATTATTTCAAATTGCTGTATAAAATCCTTACAGCTTTCACAATAAACATACCTTTTACTGCATTCCTCTATCTATCTTTGTTTTCGAGATATTTAATTTTGAAATCAGGGAGTCCTTTTCTGGACACCCTGTATAAATAATTATATAAATACATAAATAAGATTTAATTTATATATATATATATATATATATATATATATATATATATATATATATATATATATATATATATATATATATATATATATATATATATATATATATATATATATATATATATATGCATCTTGGGTTCCAAGATATTTTCAAACAGCAATCTCAAACCATCAAAATTATAAGAGCATTTCAGCAATACATGGTGGTGAAAAAGCGCATAGCATGAACAGCTTGAAGTCAAAGAAGGCTCGGTTTGATACCAGTGGAACTATCCTAAAATTGTGTGGACCAGAAATTCAAAAACCTTTATTAGAAGCGTCATATCAAGTGGCATATTAATGTGCAAAAAAAAAGAAACCTCACACGATCCCTGAAGAGTTGATTAAACCTTCTGCTTTAATTATTGCTAAAACAGTATTAGATTCGGAAGCACATAAAAAATCCAACCGATTCCATTATCGAATGATATTATACGATCGCGAATACAAGATCTCAGTGAAGATATTTTAATGCAAGTAATTTTAATGCATAAAAATCAGTCCTCTAAAAATAAGCATGCAACTGGATGAGTCAACTGAGGTTGATAATTGTAGCCAACTTTTGGTATTTGTCAGGTATGTGAAGGAAAAAGAAGTGATAGAAGAATTTCTATTTTGTGAGCCACTGGAGGTGAATACGAGAGGAATTGATGTTTTCAATCACATTAAAGGTTTTTTTACTAAATATCAATTACCAATGAATGTGATTGACTCAACATGCACTGATGGAGACCCAGCAATGTTAGGCAAAAATTCAGGATTTTTTTCGCACATGAAAAGAGAATTACCGGAAGTTATAATAACGCATTGCATGTTGCATCGTCATGCACTTGCGTCGAAAGCATTGCCAGAAAGTTTAAAACAACATCTAACTACAGCAGTAAATGTAGTAAAATACATCCGAGGGGGAGCGCTTAATCATCGCATTTTTCGTGCATTTTGCGAAGAAATCGGTGCTGATCATACCGTGCTCCTATATCACACCGAAATACGATGGTTATCTAAGGGTCACATGCTTAACAGAGTTTTTGAATTGCGTGAGTAAATTATTCAATTACTGACTAGTCAAAACTGTTATTCAGTAAAAGATTTTGAGAGTAATGATGCAAGGTAGGCTGGCCTACTTAGCAGACAAGTTTAGCCATTTAAATGAATTGAATCTATCAATGCAAGGATTTGATATAAATATAATAATATCTAGTGAAAAATTATCTTCATTTATTGCAAAATTAGAAATTTGGATACGTCGAGTAGAAAAGGGGAATCTTGCAAACTTTCCCTTGCTTGATTCTGTTAATGCGGAAAATGAAAAGAATACAATTATAACCGACATTCTAATACATTTGAGACAATTGAGCGAATCATTCGGTGGCTATTTTTCAACCGGAAATACTACCAAAACTCAGAGATGGATACTGGATCCATTTCTATTTGACTTAAATTTGATGGATGATAGTGATCTGAAAAAAAAGATCAGCTTATTGAAATGCGAGCCAGTGGACATGTTCATGTGGAATTCGAACAATTAGAATTACAACGTTATCCAGAATTGGCGAACGGAGCACTGCAATTACTCTTACCCTTTGTAACCACCTACTTGTTCAAAATAGGATTTTCATCGCTTTTGCATATAAAAACTAAAGCGAGCAATCGCTTAAATGCAAGTGATGACTTACGCGTATGTCTTTCAAAAAAGGAACCTCGCTTCGCCAGTATAATAATCAACAAACAACATCAGACTAGTCATTAATAAAATAATATTGCTTTGTATTTATATAAAATGTACAATGTTTTTCAATAAACAATAAGTTTCGCAAAAAATGTATTTTTCTAGACTAAAAAAATTAAAACACATTTTTCAATGGGGTGCGGAGATATATTTTCAGATTCAAAGGAATGCAACTCGCTAGAAAGGTTAATTAACACTGATATATATGCATATAAATATACATAGATAGATTGAGATATAGATATATAAAAGGATTGTTATTTTGATTATCAATAATGACTAACAAAGCAAAATATTTGTGTGTGTATTGCATAGAAATAATTATCTGAACTATTTTTCTTTGTTGTATCTTCACTGTCAATGCCATCAGTAAAATAAAAGGCAAAGTTGAATTTTAAGAAGTCTAATAATTTGTGGTTAAAAGTCTTAATGTTTCACACTTTCAGCAATATTTGAATATCAAACTTGTTTTGAAAAAACTTAAAATAAATTTTGATGTGTAATAATAATTCAAATAATATTTAAATATTTATTTTTCCATTAATGAGATACTATTCCCAAGCAAATGTCTGAAATATTTGTTTTTTATTCAACCCCTAGAGAACGAAAAATCATTCATTTGACACACACATTCATCTCCATGTAACATTTTAAATTAGTTAGGGTTACAAATATTCCCATGAAAAACTGGTTAGATTTTACTTTTATTATTTTTAAATAAATTATATCAAAAATATTTATTTTATTTGTTTCAAAACACGTGGCTTGATTCCTTTTTTCATTAAATTTAATCAAAAAATAATTTAAAAACTAATAACCACACGTTTAGAAAGAATATTTTATTTGATGACTTCATGTGTGATTTAATGTTTTCTCATTAAATCACACCTTAAGTCATCAAACTAAATATTGTATAACGAAAAGCATAACAGTAATCCCAGTAGAAATCGACTTGAAGCTCAATGAAAATGTAAAATAAAAAGTTCACATATGAGTAAAATTTTAATTAATAATGATTACTATCATGGAAACTAGATATTCGTCTCAAAAAGAAATTTTTATTCAGACTCATGTTTCTGATCTTTTATAATATATTTGTTTTCATAATCGAGAGAGAGACGATAGCATTATTGCCTATTCATAGAATCACTTTTGCCTTCCAAAACCGTTTGTTTAGCAAAATAGCACCAATGTGATGAGAAAACACACACGAATAGTCATATTTCATTTATTATTTACGTATGTGGCATTTATTGCATTTTAATTTAATTAATGATCATTACCCTCTTTTAATGGTTTAAGTTAAACTTGTGTGTGTGTGTGTGTGTGTGTGTGTGTGTGTGTGTGTGTGTGTGTGTGTGTGTGTGTGTGTGTGTGTGTGTGTGTGTGTGTGTGTGTGTGTGTGTGTGTGTGTGTGTGTGTGTGTGTGTGTGTGTGTGTGTGTGTGTGTGTGTGTGTGTGTGTGTGTGTGTGTGTGTGTGTGTGTGTGTGTGTGTGTGTGTGTGTGTGTGTGTGTGTGTGTGTGTGTGTGTGTGTGTGTGTGTGTGTGTGTGTGTGTGTGTGTGTGTGTGTGTGTGTGTGTGTGTGTGTGTGTGTGTGTGTGTGTGTGTGTGTGTGTGTGTGTGTGAGAGAGAGAGAGAGAGAGAGAGAGAGAGAGAGAGAGAGAGACTTGATATTTCTCATAAAAGACTGTAGCCTTCAAAACTACTTGAAAATTAATTTGTAACTTTTGAAAAACACGGTTCTACTACCGAGTTATTTATATCACTAGAGGTCGGTCCACTAGAGGAGATTTGATAATGTGTACTGAATATTCCAGCTGTTGAAAACTGTTGAAAGGATTCAAACATACACGGTGTTTTGTTTCCTTGGAAAACTATCTTACATCTAAAAGGACTATTTGTAGAGCTCCAGTGGCTCAGTAGCTTCACGCTGCTTCCCGTAAGCTCAGCAAAGTGAAAGCATCATTTGCCGCGGGCAGTGGTTGGGAGGGTGACCACGGTGTACTCTCCTTCACTGGGTTGCTGGAACTCCGTGGGTTGGGAACGTGTCCATGTTAATCTGTGACATCCAAAGTCCTTCCGCTGGTGTGGCGTGGATGTGGAGAGGAGGGTGCCAGCTCAGGTGTGGCCTCGTCACCTGACCGTGGTTCAAAATTACGAGGCACCTTAAAAAGAGCAAAGTCATTCTTTCACCTTCGTGGAACTCTGACCCAAACGAAAGACGCTCCCTTTGACTTAATTTGCTCTGCCAAAGCCAAAAGCGAGCTTGGCTTGTCCAAATGTCTTAGGAAAACAACAACAGGGCTATTTGTGTGTCGTAGGGAAGAAAATCCGGAAAATGAGCAAGCACTCACCCGGACAGATGTAGATTCAGAAATCTACTACGAAACATTTATTTCCTATTTTTGAATAGTGCTCAGGTTCCAATCAAAGATCCGTCTTTCTGAATAGAACTTTCTTATTAGTAGCCACGTTGTAAACGCAGAAATAAAAATTTATAATTTTAAGGAAATGTACATAAAAATACTGAGACAGTTTAATTTGAAAGTTATGGTAGCTGTTAAATGAAAGATAAAAGTAGCTTCATTTTGATAAATAAATTATTTATCATAAGGATAAAAAGAAATATTAAACATTTATTTTTTCTTTAATGTGTTAAATATTTCAACTTGTTATTTTAAAAAATAAAGAAAAGGGATATATTTGAGACGAAAAATGCATAAATTTAAAAATCTAGTTCTTTTAAATTAAAATATCGCCATTTTTTCTATAAAAATTTTATTCGAATTTCTTTTTATCAAAATATTTGTATTGAAATCTATTATAAGTATACTTAAATAGTTTTTTGTCTGTTTATTTTCATTCGCAACTATGGGATTATTGTTTGAAAAGAAACAATTATTAATCATATTTTAAAGGATTAAATTCTAATTAGTATTTTGATAAAAACCGAAGGAAATTGTGAATAATATAGCTGAGTTTTCAATAAACATTAGCTTATTTATTTTCACATACTTATTTTTTCACTGTATTGTTTCGTTAAAATGTTTATCCAATATAATTAAATATAGTTTTTTTTTTGTATTTCTATGCGCCTTCTTTTCAGAGAAAAAACAAAATTTTGTATAACTATTGATATTCTGGAAAGATCTCTAAAAGAAAGAAAATGAACTCAAGCGTAATAAGTGTAATATAAAATATTTTTAATATAAATTCTTTTTTGACAAAAAGTTTCGATGAAAGCATCGTTGTAGAATTACTTAAACATCGAAAATATTTAACACTAAAAATAAAATCGAATATATTTATAAATTTTTTTATTCTATAAAAAATCAATGTAGAAATTTTCATACCCTTCATGCATTCAAAAGTATGTATAATATTTTCTGGAGTAATACTCCCGGGATAAATCAAAAATCTCGCAGGAGTGGAAAACACCCCCACCCATAATTGGTACAAGGGATCAAAACCGGGTTTGTCCCTTGACCTCCCGTGTGACAGACGTACCCGGACTGTTCTCTCAAGACTTGCTAGCGGTTATATTAAGTGCCTCACTTTCAACGAGGGCAGGAAAACTTTCGTCACCTGCACCAAGTGCCAAAATCATCAGGCTTCTCCTGAGCATCTTTTGGATTGCATGGGTCTCTCTAGGGAGGATCTCTTTAGCAATCCTCTTTTAGTCTTCGACTTCCTTACAGTCAACGAACTCGTGGATCTAGTCTGACTCCGTCAGACATGGAGGATAAGCAACAACAACAACATATTTTTAGTAATTAATATTAATTCTGTACCTTTACACACGTTGAGATAAAATATTCTAAAGCCGGCGTATAAGGATGATTTACTATTTAGACAGACAAATTAAGTAAGAAAGGAAATTTTGAAATTATTTATGCATCATAATTCATTGAGATCATATAAGTTTTTATTGATGTCATGTGTATTTTACATTTACAGCATGTTACCTTTTAGTATATAAATAGTGGATAAGTAAATTGTCAAGTAGTTAAGGGGATGATGAAGTCAAAAATTTTTATATTTTTAGTATTTGTCTCTGCAAATAGCCATTCTCTAGAAGTAGGGATCGAATTCATGAACTGTTTAGTTGAAAGCCAGAGTGTTAACACTTAGCTTCCAATTTTGCATACTATATGTTTATCTCCCTATATTATATTTCATTAAACAGCAGTCCAACTTAGTGACATGAGATAATACTCCGATAATCGGTTCCCGCGGAAACACAAATAACAGAAATATGAGCAATAGGAAATGACGAAATGCTATACGAAATAACGAAACTATTCAGAACCTTCTGATACTAAATAGTTATTTTTCAAGTATCTTAAAATAGCTCTAGTTAAAGATCTAAGCATTTGTGTAATCAATTTATTACAATGTAAATAACAAATACAAAATTGGCAGGTGTGCAAATATCTGTAATAACTGGAAAACTTTAATTTGGTGTTAGATAAACAATTAATCAATTCACAAGGCACTTTGTGATGATCATATGACTTCCTTTTCTATTATCTATAGCTTCTACCTGCAGCTTGGTTAATATCTGTGTCAATTATTAAAAAACTATCAATTGCTTGTTAATTATAACACGCACTTGAGCATTTGTTACTATTGATAATTTCATGATAATAAATATTTTTGACTATTTGGGTGTTAAAATTATTTCAACAAAGGACTGATAAAATGCATTCTTGAATGAAGAAATTTTTTCGTTAAAGAGGGTTTGAGACTAGGAAGTAAACTGACTAAAACACTTGGCATTTTTCCTACACCTGGCATTGTTTTAAGTTGAATATATCATATATTTTGGCAAAGCAAAAACAATTGTGAATAATATGCATATTCAGACATAGTTGAAAGGAAAGTTAAAGTGAATCTAAACCAAAATTAGAACAATGACTCTTTTTTATAGTTAAATATTAAAGCTTATGAAATTATTTGTTCTCGTTAATGGAGAAGTATTGCATTTTGTTATTTACATTGTAATACGATCATTAGCACATAAAAATTAATGTTAGGAGGAAGCATTTTCTTATTTACAATATAATACGACTGTTGGCCTACAAAAGAAACTCACTATAAATTGAATTAAAATTTGCAATGGATACATTCTTATTTTATAGTTGTTGTTTAATATATTAAATGCTATTCAACAAAAGTGAATTGATATTTTTGTGAAAGATTTCGGTAAAACATTTTCTAAATTCGTGCTCAAACAATTAAAACCTGAAAAAAATGGAGAAAATATAATTACAAAACCTTCTAAACTAAAAATAATAATCAAATTAAAGATATCTACACTGATTGCTATTCTTATATTATTTATTCACAGTAATAAAAACTCTATTTTCTTATGAATTATGTTCTATTCAAACAGTCACATAGCGTTAGAACTATAACTGCTGCCAATATAAGTGTAAAAAAAATTCTTATGATAATAATTCTTTCTAAATTGATGCAATTGATGATTGAAACTCTTAAAAAATAATGATAATCAGCACTAAAATATAGCTGTAAAAATTTAATGGGTTTTGCTATTCAATCTTTTTTCTAAAAGTTTCAATAATACTAACTTATTTGCATAAATAAAAGGAATTTTTACGAAGATATATAAAGAAATAAATGTTATTTGAATAGATAAAAAGATATATTATTTGTGAGCTTGTAAAGAAATTTTATCTCAATAAAAGAAAAGTAATAAGAGGAAGATAGGACAAAAGAAATTTTTACTTGGATAACATTAACAAGATTTTTTTCCAGATTTAAGAAAAAATACTTTGTCTCATCACATTACGACAGTAGCACAATTAGAATTTTCGAAGTAATTTATACCTTATTATGGAACAATTTGTTCAATTTTGCCAAACAATCATCATTTAATACAATTATATACTTTCAGATGATGTGTGTGACATATTAATGATACTTAATTATGATATAATAATGACACATAATGATGACATGTAAATGCGTTTTACAAAAAGTAAAAGTTTCATTAGCAAGATGAACATGGCAAGAACATTTACTTTAAAGAATTCCGAGGTGTTATGAAAAAAATAAATTTGGTTTCATGTAAATATATTAAAATTTTAACTAAAATTGCTTTTTCATTAAAGTTTTACATTGGTGATAATGTAAGAGAAAAGAGAAATCACGTGTTCTTATAGCTGGAAAATGATGTATTATCTATGAAGATCTTATCTCAACCTTAGGCTCTAAATAAACAATAATTTCTTTTTCTACCAAAAATAAGATTCGTACATTTTTTACCACAAAAATTGTGTCCGGAGTTTAATTAAGAACGGTTTCAAAGAATAAAGAAAAAATTCAAAGAATAAGGAGAAATCTATATTCCTTTCAACCCTTATAAATAGAAGTTTTACATTTGAAATTAGCAGTGTTTGTGATCAAATTATATGTTTTTAATGACAAATTATTATATGTTATCCCTGTGCAATTACTTTAGCCACAATGTAATCGATTTATGCGATGTAACATTCCGCTCGAGAATTCGTGCTTCAAGAAAGGAAACGTATGGTTATTTCTCACCTCCCCTCTTATTTAAACTTATTATCGACTCTTATAAGATTCTACTTTCTTTATACATATCTACAATGTAATTTCAAAAAGTAGCAACAATAATTACTATTTTATTTCTGCAATGGTATTATTTTTACCCATTTCAAAGTTTGCACAATTTCCTCCAGTAGCCACACATAATATGTGAAAAAATTTAAAGAAATGGAAATATGATGTCATATTATTTAGTTTCATATAAGAAAAGCAAGGAATATTTTTACATTCAATTTTTGTGGTTGTTTATATTATTATTTTTCTTACTTTTTCTTGATTGAGTTTTCTGATTGTTTGCTTTCATTATTTATAATACATAGCTCACGAATGTTTTAATTTTGTTAAATTAGCTTGAACAGACTTAATTAATTAAATCATTAGTGGTGAGGATTAATTATCAGTGCAGAAAATCATGGTGAAAGTAATTTTAATAAATTAAGTATAATATATATGCATTATATTTCTCTTGTAATTATTTTGAAAATTAGATGCGCCCAATATAAAACAGTTAAAAACCTATTTTCCCCTTAAGGTAATAAAAAGGAGTTCAAATATTTTGCAGAAAAAAAACACTCCTTAAGATTCAAAATTCATTTCTTTCAGTAATGTTTTCCGTTAAAAAAAATTGAAATTTAATTAAGTATTAGAAATTTCAATTAAGAATTATAAAAAAATTTGTTTTTTTAAAAAAATAAGTTTCATATATTCATATTTAAATTATTGCATTTACTATAAACATTTATGGTTATTTCATTTCAAACAACTCGAATCGCTTAATTCATTCAAAGTAACTCGACAACCTATTCTAATCTTGCATACAGATTTATGCTTGACAATAAACACATTTATAACTTTCAGCATTAATGCTTTTTTTTTAAATAGTTATGTCATTTAATGTATATTTTTGAACAAGTTTACTATGCATTTTTGTATTTTCAAACAATTTTATTTGTATTTTTTGCATTTTTTATAAGAAGGGGTATTTAAGTCGATTTTGTATGAAATGTAAAGTTACCTTTGAAATTATTGTTAGATAGATTTAAAAAGTAAACACTTCATCTTTCATTAAATATTAACTTACAATTAACTTTATAGTTTCCACTAATTTAACACAAATATTGCCGTTTTAGGACGAAATTTGCTTGATAAAATTATGTAGATTCTAAGGTTTTTCATTGGTTTGGTGAAGTAGTAAAAGACGAGTAATATAACTTAACAGAAAGCTTCTCCAAACTACCTAAGTAAAAAATTATGGAGAGGTTGGCGGTAATTAGGTGTTTCGATATGCATGTGGTATTCAAAAATTTGTTCCAATAATAAAATAAACTTCGTAGTACGACAGCCCATGTAAGCCAAGACCTATAGTGCCCATAACTGTTTTCATGCCTGAGGACCCAGAGGTGTGAAGCATGTGTTCAGTAGGCAGCCTAACGTGCAATGCCCATTGTTTAATTCCCAAGCATGCTTGGTACTCAGTTTATCGACTCACTGAAAGGATGAAAAGCTGAGTCGATCTTTCCCAACCCGAGGATCGAAACTCTGGACTGTGTCTTGGGAGCGTGAAACGCTGCCACTAAGTCACCGGGCCTCTATTCCAATAATAATTTAACCATATTATAGACCCCGACACTCTTCTTGCTCTTGTTGTCCCGACTTAACCTAAGATTTGTTGTGTTTACTAAAGATGGCTAGGACACGTTAAATAAATCGTGGTAACATGCTCCAAGTGAAAAGATGTGAGAGTAGTAGGCCAAGCCATGAGAGATGCTCTGCGTCATCTTTGATTCTAAATTAGAGACTCGATAATCTTTTAATGATTCTATTGTCATCAATAGTTATAATCAATACGTAAAAACAAATCTCATTCATCAATTTCAACAGTAAGCACTTTGTTAGCATAAAGCTACAGAACTTATTGCTATCACCAATTAACAGTATTACTTTAAAATATGCAAGTTTTAAGCAAATATCACTAAAACAAATAAATTCACATTATGCTTCATAGTTAACATTCTTTTTACCTTGATTTTTACTACGTTCACACAGTACTCGCTTTAATCAGTCTTTTATCCCTTCAGTGGGTCGATGAACTGAGTACCAAGCATGTTTGGAAACTAAACACTGGGGGTTTCACATTAGGCTGATCACCTAATTGAGAATTATGCTTCGCACCTCAGGGTCTTTCGGTCAGAAAAACAGAGATGGGCACTGTAGCTTGGCCCACATGAGCTGTGGTGCCACTGTGTTTAGTTAATAGTCAATACTCGCTTTTAATTGTAAAAAAAATTCATTTATGTTCAATTTTATCAATAACATATAAGAAAAAATAATTTATACACTTTTAAAGCAAATAAGAAAAATGTAATGTTCACATTCTTCAGAAATAAGCATGATATCTCAAGATTATCTTAATGCAAATAAAATATCAAAACTAAATTTTGATATCAAATAATTATAATAAATCCCAAAGTCTAAACTTTCTTAGTCTTACTCTTTATCTAATTTAATATTTTTTATCAACAATCAACTATTGAAGCCAATAATTATGCTTTTATCGAATAAATATGCTTTATTTGAAATGTATCATACTCAAATTTCCTCCAAAGCAAAAATAAATTTGCATAATAATACATTAAACACTTTATATTTCCCTAGAAAAGCTTATATTGTTTTGAATTAATACTAAATCGCAAAACAAAAGTTTCCTATTACAAAATCATATATTTTAAAATTCCAAACAAAAAATATAATATGATTACTTTCCGCTTCCATTTGAATTCGCAAAATAATTTTCTATAAAAGCATCCACTTAAATAAATCATTCGTCAATTTAGAAGGAACACTCAAAATTCAAATGGGGAAAAAGGGAAAAATTTAAATGCTCTTTTTTAAGTTCTCGTATTCCGCTTTCCCCTATACACACCACCATTTCCGATTAATACCTATTGAAAGCCACTTGAAAAGATTTTGAAATTGAATACTTCCTTCGAAATAGATATTCAGATTGAGTCTGGTTGAAATCAAGACTTTTTTCATGTTTTATGAAAAGCTTCTGGGATTGAGGTATTGAATACTTCAACATTAAAGATCAATATTCTCTCCCTTGGCAAAATTTTCTTCTTATATTTAAAGGAAGTTTTTCTTTCTCCGTTTCTCTTTTTTTAAATGATAGGGGATCATCTTAATATTGAAAATATATCATTAAGTTTTAAATATAACTTTTTTGTTTGTATTTATGTCATTAAATAAAAGTTTCAAATATAACTTTAGAGAATTCTTTAACTGAAACAAAAAAAATATATTTAGTGATTTAAAACGTAAATAGAAAAAATTTTCAAACAAAATTAGCTAATCATTTTTTCCTAAAAAAATAATAAATGTACAAATAATATATGTAAATATCATATATACATTCATTATGAAGACCGGTGGCTTAGTCTAAAAGCACAAGTTCGAGGTTCAATTCTCATCCTGAACAGGGTATACCTTTCATCCCTTTAGTGGCTCGATAAATTGAGTACTGCGCATGCTTGGGAACTAAACACTGGTGGTTTCGCATTAGGCTGATCACACCTAACCAGGATATATGCTTCTTACCCCAGGGCCCTGAGTCAAGAAAACAGAGAGGACACTGTGTGCCTTGGCCCGCTTGAGCTGTCGTGACACAAATCTTAGTTTAGTTTTAGTTTTTTTACAATTATTAATTTATATACATATATTAGGTTTTTGGAATCATAATCCTTGCGTGTGGGGCCGCATATTCTTTGAGACGACAGTGAATTTGATTTGGAAATCCTTGGGAAGTGTTCTATTTAAACTTTCCAGAAGAGAAGCTTCTGTTATGTTACCTTCAGCAGGATAATGCAACATCTCACATATCAGATTATGATTGTCCTGTATGCATGAGGTAGGCTGCATGCATGAGGTAGGCAGTATGCATGACAATCTAAAGACAATCAACAAAAGCTTGGGATCTTCTTCGGTCACTGGAAGTGTCCACTTTTACTTGTAGGGACTGTAAAAGGGTAGAGCATATGCAACGAATCCCCACTGCAATGAAGAACTCAAGACTAGGTTATCGTCCATAGCATCACGACACAATAACTAAGAAGCATACATATAAATATCTTCCAGTGTGTTGATATAAATATGTGGTGAAGTGGATATCGGATACTTTCAGTACCTGCAATGAGAAGGAGAGTAATCATATTTACCTAACCTTTTATGCGTTGTCTTCACGTACTGGTCTTTCATTCCACACTCTGTATAATTAAGTGAATGTTAACTTACCAGATTAGATTTTTGATTTCACAATGTAACGACAAAATGTAATATTCCAAAGATAGTTGCAGTTTTTGCTTATTTTCACGTTTCTTATATAAATTCTGCAAATGAGAGCGAAATTTGGTAATCTATAATGCCTTTTTGAAAAATGCATGCTATAATATATTGACATAATAATTAATTCGATGTTGCATTGAAGTCTGAAGATGAGCATGCCAATTCTGCAGATAACCTCAGTACTTGTCATTTATTAAAAATTGGGAGACGTATGATTGTGCTAATCGGCTTCAATCATCAGAAATATATTAATGGACAGTTAAGGTAATAGTACGAGATTAAAGAAGCTCTTTGGCAGATGTCTGGTTGGGAAAGAGGCGTCGTTCTCTTAACCGATAAGTAATGGGTTCTATACCTGACTTAAACAAAGATCCTTTGTATTCACTCATAGTGATTGCAGCAAGTAAAATAGATCGTAGTTGCAATAAATCTTGTCTGGTATGCCATGGAGTAGAGTATGCTAATGCAAAGGTGTTGAGCTCATCAGTTCACAGTTATTAAAGTGTTTGTGAAATGATTAGCTGTTTAATTTGGTTTTTCATTCTACCAAATCTGATCATCGGAAAAATATTCCAAACAGGAAAACAAAGGAATTCGAACATTTGTAAAAGTTTCTGATCGGGAATATATTTTCCTTTGAATAACTTTATTTATTCAGTTTAGAAAATATTGTCAATGTGGGACAAGTTCTACATTTTCCATATGTTTTTCTGACCAAGAGGCCCAAGAGTGCAAAGCATATGTCCTGATTAGGTAGTCAGCCTAATGCGAAACCCACAGTACTTAGTTCCCAAGAATGCTTGGTACCCAGTTTATCGACCCACCTTTAGGGATGAAAGACTGAGTCTACCTCGCCTAAGGATCGAACCTCGGATCTGTGCCTTGGGAGCGTAAAGCACTGCCACTAAGCCACAAGGCTTCAATTGTAAAAAACAATATTCCGAACGTCCGGTTTTGCGTACCGTACTATGAAGCATGTGTAAAGTAGTGATATTCCAATAGCGCTTCTATTTTTAAACTACAAGTCCGATGCTATTTTCATCTTCAGATTCACGAAATCGACCATATCTTACAGCCGCTTAGGGTAAGTAAAACTGAATGACAATTGTCCGTGCGAATTGAATTCTAAGAAGTTCCCAGTGGACTAACTGTCAAAAAGCGAATTCCTTCTAGGACACATCATGCTGAATCTCGAGAATTGCGAATCAATAAATTCTAAATCTACTAAGAAATGTTAGATTAAAATTTAAAATTGTAATTTTTTATTAAAATCAGAAGTTAGAAAATTTCAGTTTCACCTTAATTTGAAGTAGGAAGAATTTAACGACTCTTAAAATTATAAATTCAATTCATTTATTCTAAATTTGAAATTAAGTGTAAAACTTAGTAGTTTTTTTTTTCTTTCTATTTGATGTTGCTATAGAATGTTAGGAAAAATAAAGATGATTAATAATATAAATATGTTATGCATGTTGCATTGTTTTGTTATTTTTCATTTCCGAGGAATGCATAGGAAGATTTTTTTTCAGCTGCTTGCTATTCCCCAATTAATTACAAGCAAATTATTGGGCAAACGATTCCATATATGCAATTGTTGAGGCACGTATATTCAGAATAGTTTTTTTTCCTTTATGTTTTCTAACATATATATATTCTAATAAATTGTGTAATATTAACTTTCTCTCATTGTGTCATGAAACATAGCTGTCATAGTCACGTTTCGAAACAAGAAAAAAGTATTCGAAACAACAATAATTAAAATTAAATAGTTCGTTAAGCAAAAAAATGTTTGGCTCCACTTTTTCCACTATCGCCAAATCTGGAACGGAGAAACAGAATTTTACTTCACATTTCATTTTTCGAAGAAACAAACTTAGTACCCACTAGTACAAATGTGTGCATTAAAAAGATCGTGATCAACCAATGACAGCGAAAACATTTTGAGATGATCACTGCGACACATTAATTTTTATCATTCTCACTTCTAAAAATATACTTATTTAATTTCCAATCAACATTGAAAGGGACCGACAAGTATTTCTGGATACAGAAAAGTCTCTCCTTTCTTAACTTAGTATGTTTTTAAAGGGGATTCATATTCTTACATTAATAAATAATAGTATGTTTATATAAAAAATACAAGTCTGTGTTCTCATGATATAATTGAAATTATAAATTATAATTTTTTTTATTAAATTTACTCAGAGTGTGCAGTTTTGCTCGTAAAACAGTTATTCTACTCCATTTCATAACTCCGGAAACAGAATACTGGAATACATCTTTCACTTCCCAAAACATCAATAATGCTTCAGCTCATCATAAAATTAATAGACTTCCCAATTTTCTGTAAAACTTCATTCCGTCTACGAATGATACAGAAACAATTCCACTTCCATTGTAGATATGATTGTGAAATGCTAATGTGTTCAAGTTTTGAAATTATTAATCTTAGCAAAGATTTTTTTATTTGTTCATAAATTGTTATTAAAATTGAAATTCTTTTATTATAGGAATGAATATGTATCAGTAAGATGGGCAAAGAAATTAAGACTCTTAATTTTTTTAAATATGTTAAATTGTTCAAAACCGATACGTTTTGACACTTTTATTAACATTTTACTGCCTAAATAAATTTTTAAAAAAAGTCAATACCTTGCACTTTTCAATGAACCTCTGATAACATGGTCATTAAGCTCCAACCCTACAAAAGAAACTTAAAACTTAGTCTAACCCTCCTCACGGTTATATGTCAAGATTCAAACGATTGCAAAGTGCAATCTCGGATAAATATTTTAGAAAACCACTGATCCCGAAACTCAACTACCCCTAGGTCCTTCACCCTGCAATAGCAAGATTTTGTACTGGCCATTTCAAAGAAATGAGTATGTCTCCTGCAAATAACTCCAGTTCATGTCTACGTAAAAATTCTCCAGTAACCTAACTGACTACAAAGCATGTCTTTAAATGCCATTTATTTTTTTGTTCTCCACCACGAATTCAGCTCCCCACCACAAGACATCACTAAAAGTGTTGAAAATCCTAACTTCCTAAAGTTTGTCATCCATAATTTTGGCTCCATTTAGAACGTTTCTTTCTTTCTTTTTTTATGCTCAATACAACAATAAAGACGATTACAGCACCTTACAACTAATCAACATTGCATTGTTTCCAACTCAATTTCGTATAAAAAGAGAAAAACTTGTAGAAAATGGTATGTCAGTTTAATAGTTCACATTATTCAATTTAGTTCTTGAAACAAGTCTTACTTCATGTATGGATGTTTGAAACGGCTTATTTAATTAAAGATCAAATTTGAAATGCTAAAAAAAATAAGTCATTATGGAAAGACCCCCAAAAAATAAGCCATAGCCGAAATACTCAAAAAAAGGTCACAGTTAAAGGACTCAAAAAATAGATCACAGTTAAAAGTTTTTTATACAAAAAGCTTGACTTTACTCCAAGCAAATCAACTATTCTTAACATTATTAGCAAATAAGAAACAATAATGGCTGATTTGCTTAGAACGCTGATTTTGAAACATGAAAGCATATAACAGAGATTAATAAATAGTTTCAGAATTCGCAATACGCCAAATGAAACCTCTAAACATTGTCTTAACTAGTGATTTTGAACCAAAATCCAGTGAGGAGTTCAATACTTATGATAATACCCTCATCTCCACCTCACATGTGAAAAATAGCATTAGAGTTTTCAATATGAATAGGCCTTCTCAGCAGGATGGTCTTCATTTGGGTTAGGTGCGAAACCACTACCCCTTTCAGTCACGAGAACAAAGTATACTCACATCAGGTTGCCGAAGAATATAGTATTTATGAAGCTTGTACTACTTATAATTTTCTACTGCTTAATATAACAAGTAATGCTATTGTTTAATACATACATTACTTTTTTATAACGTTATTTATAATTTTTTTACGTTATTTATAACTTTTTTTTACGTTATTTATAACGGAGAGCACTTGAGTGACTAACTCTTCACCACAACAAGGCCAGTAACTGCTACCCATTTTCCGTTACCCAGTGGGCACCAGTAACCAAGTCACGGAGGCGAGTAGCATTGCCCACGCAATACCATCACAAACCCGTTTATAGGGTGGGCCACATTCATACATCATCTCAGAAAAAGAGACAGAGAAACACAGTGAGAAAGTAACATACATGTCCGAACCGGAATTCGAACCCTAGACACACAGCTCAGGAGTCAAGAACGCTAAACACTCAGCATCGGTCCGCTATATATACATGACATATATTAAGCAGTAAAAAAAGGCAAAGCATATTCAAGATTTGATTTTCTTCTGTAAAAACTTCTATAATCAAAATTATAATCAGTTTCACAAATAATTAGATTATAATGTTTTTCGCTGCTTTTTTCTTTGTTAAATGTGTGTACCCACAATTTTAATTTAATTATTATTAAATTAAAGTTAATTAAATTCAAGTTAAATAATACTTAATATACATATTTAAAATTACTAATAAAAGAGGCTTAAAAAAAGTTAATGACTTAACTACCTTTTTCTCGTTTCTACAGTTTTCACAGTTCATGGGCTTGATACCTACTTAAGAGGTGAATATTTGTATTGCTTCAAAATTAGCTTTTAATAATAGGCCCAAGTCAAATTATCCTTAGTAGCCTAAGAAATACAAATCAAACACATAAAAATCATATTATTAAATTGCATTTTTTGTGATTATTTTTGCATGTGAAATACAAAACAATTTTATTATCGTTTTAAATTAAAATTAGAATAATTTAAATAGATATGAAAATAATTAAAACATTGAACGTTTATAAATAAAATACATAACTTTTAAATGCTAAAGTCAACTTATACACACTTTTATCTAAGAAAAGCGGTATTTTTTTAAGCAAACCATGTGAGCTATATATTAAAAATAAATACTTTTTTTAATTAAGTCAATTAATCAGTTATATGAATAAAATTAATAACTTTTTCCTTTTTCTTAAATGAAAACTTTTCATTCAAAAAAGACATATTATAAGCATGTTACAATAATCCGTTAGAGAATTCAATTATTATTTTATAAAAAATTATTAACCTAATAAATCTTTCATCTTTTAAAGTTAAAAAAGTTTAAAACAAAATTTACAAACTAATTTTGCCAAGTAATTAAATATCGAAAACTAGAGACTTGAATTCGTTTGTTTTGTCAGAAAATTTCATAGCGGAGAAAACGCCCTCTAGCAAATTAATTTTGAACTATTTTTATAAGAAAATTTTCTTTTTAAAAATCTTATTAAGGTATACCGAAAATTTCACCATACTTGAATACATAATTTTTGAAATAAAAAAGTTAATTTAAACTTCTTAGAATATACAGAAATTTAATAACACGTTTATATGTAAAAATTTAAGAAAGTCACTAATATGTGTCATAAATTTACAGGATAGCAGACGTTAATGTTGTTCAAGTAGTTTGTTGACTGTTAGTCAAATACGTGTTATTCCTGTTCCAAAAGCTTATAAAATAAAATCAAAATATTTGTAAATAGTATAATAATTTAGAAGTAAACTAAATTATTTTATTTCTTTTGGTTGGTTTTTTATACTTAATGTTTATTTTCTGCACACGAAGACTAATTAAATAGGGATCTACACTTTAAAGTGGGCTACAAACCTCAACGGCTGATGTGGAATTAGAACCCACTAACTGTTGAGCCAAAGGCAATAGTACTGACTATCGTAAGTTAATAAATAGTTAATTAACAATAAAAATTAGTTAATAATACTCTAAATTAATAACTAATCTAAGTTAATTAATCAGAATATTTCTATACAAATAGTAAGTGTAATTATACCAATTCTGTAAGTCACATTTAGAAAAAATTTCTTCAGACAAGCCTTATAAATTAAGTAAATTATAAAGTAATTAAAAATTAGCCAGAGAGAACTGTTGGTCAGCAGGGGTGGTGAGCACTCGAAGGGCTCTCACATACAGCGAGATCTCCTCCCTTAGGAAGATAGAATAAAACCGACTTGATCCTGTGGTACCTAAGAAGAAGCCAGGGGAGGTCTTTTCGGCTGTCGCCTAGGAAATATCAAACTGCTAACTCGCCCTTCATCAGTGGCAATGACAGAGCATTCACTTTCCTGCAGGGACATAAATGCTTAGAAATGCAGGCCATCCCCGGACTGTACCTTTAGGTAAACTGATATGGAATACTCGTCCATCAACAAGTGCCTCGTCATTTTGAATCCTTGTCAGGTGACGAGGTCACACCTAAGCTGGCACCCCCTCTCCACATGCACGCCACACCAGCGGAAGGACTTTGGATGTCACATATTAACGTGGACACTTCCCCAACCCATGTAGTTCCAGTAACCCAGTGAGGGAGAATACATGGTTACCCTCGCAATCACTGGCGGTGGCAAATGATGCTCCACTTTACTGGTCTTAACGGAAAGCAGGAACCGAACATCTTCCCTGAGTGCCACTGGTGTGGGGCAGACAGGGTGACCCCAGCCCCCATATTTCAGTTTGCTCTGATTTTAAAAAGATCTTCTATTGCATTTAGACTTTTTGTACATTTTTAGATTTATGCTGATTGCTTAATTCCAAATTGTCTAACAAAGCTAGACAATCTGGAATTAGTAAAAAAAAACAAAAATTAATCAAGCAATATTTATTGAAGTTTGAATTCTAATTAGCATTTATAATATTGCGGATATAGAAAACAATTTCAGTAGTAAACATTTTTTACCATTTTCAATAATTTATGCAGCAATATGCTTTCATTAGAAAAATTAAATCTTTTTAATATGTAAAACATTATGAAATTTTTTAAATAAGTTTAAAATAAATTAGGAAAATATAAAATTATAAATCTTAACATTTTACTTTGATTATGGCCCCTTAAAACTAATCTCATGCAATATGTTTTTAATGGAAATGACGATTGTCTTTCCTTTGGTATTTCCATGGATCTCATTATAGCATCTTAGATGAACTTAATTGTTGAATAAGAACTGGCAGAAATCTTTAAAGTTTCTGAAGATTTGGGAAATACTATTTCGCAAATTCTCAGAAGTGAGGTTCCAAATGATCACATAAGTTTACTGCAGATTATTTTATCTTTGTGATTCAACTAACTAACTCTCTCTCTCTCTCTCTCTCTCTTCTCTCTCTCTCTCTTTGAGCTTTTAATATTTCTTATATCTTCTGTAGTATTTTGGTTAATCAGCATAGCTAACTGTAGAATAACAGAAGATTTTAACAATGGGAGGAGCTATTTGATATTTAATTTCTTAAAAGATTTTTTTCTCCCAAAATATATCATATTGCCTTTTTTAACGAAATATTATGTTAAGTAAAATTGACTGAATTTTCAAACAATAAATCTACAAGATAATTTTTTTTAAAAAACATTTATAATTTGACTTTGAAAACATTTTAAATGGTCTATTTTGTTTATCTGTGGGAAAAAATGCGTTATTCTAGACGGACCAATTTCTGTACTAGGTAATATGAAGACCATATTAAAAACAAGTGCAATTTCATTTCAAATTAATTTTTAAAAATTGTTGATTTGCTTTATTTGACAAAAACAATTTGTAAAATAGAAGTTGCATTTTTGTCTTAGCATATGTAATTATTTATATAATTCGAATTTGTGTGTATAACTTAAAAAATATAACATTTACAAAAGTGAAATCTTCAGTTCCTTTTTGATAGCAGCAAGACGACTGCTCTTGTTCCCCATAGCTTTAAACTTGAACTTTAAATTTCATTCTATTAAGACGATTAATTGTAAATATCCCAAACTTGTATAGATTTGTATACATATCTTTATTAAATATTAGGCTTTATATATAAGAATCGTTAATTAATTAAATTACGCCTTGGCCATTCCCCGTCCCACATATATATATATATATATATATATATATATATATATATATATATATATATATATATATATATATATATATATATATATATATATATATATATATATATATATATAAATATATATACATATATATACAAATATATATATATATATGTGTGTGTGTGTGTGTGTATATAGCTAATCTTTAATTTTATTTATCTGTTTTTACACTTTTTTTATTTCTCGTTTCAATTTTATTAATAAATATTTTTAGAGAACAATAAATTAACTCGCAATGAGTTTGTAATTCCTATAAATTCATAATTTACAAACATACTACCAAATTTTTTCCGTAACTTCTGCTTTCAGAGCAAAATAATTTTATGAAATAAATTAATCTCTTTTTTTCTTCTTTTCTTTCATAAGGTTCAAAAGAAATTTATAATGATTCTCAGTTATTAACGTTAAAAATTGTGTTATTTATGCATGTGTATATACACACAAACATAACATAATTTTACCATAACATAATAATTAACAATAACATAAACAACCGAAGAATTATACATATTATATGTTGTTGTATAGTGACAGGATACTAAGCTTATATTGAGGGGCCACAAGGGATGTATCATCGTTGCCCCAGAAATAAGTCTTCTCAATTTAGACGCAGGTGTCAAGCAGAAGATCCTTAAACATGACCTGCTATTTTGTTACCTCATCTGAGGTAACATTTCACATGGAGGACATGGCGATCAGGACATATTTAACGTCATACATGATGGATCTTCGATTGATTAGGATTGGAACTCACTATATTCCAATAATGAAAACGAACGCCCCAACCAACGATGCAACCACTTTTCTTTAAATTTACATAATTTGGGGAAGCATTCATGCAGATATTTTATATAAAAAATTTCCCTTATTTTATTTGTGTCTCTATTATATTTCTTTTTAGAAGTCTACACACATTCCAGACTAATAAACTTTTCCAGATCTGTCTTTTTAGATAAAATGTTTCCAAGCTATACTTTATTTTTTTACAGTTATTACAGTGAGTATCAAGTTTCTTTTAGAGAGTGTATTAGAACTTAAAAGCTCGCGTATAACGTTTCTAAATGACACAAACTCATTTCGAATGGGAAAAAAAACTCTAGAAAAAGAATAAAATCTTGAGAGTTCCGAATGAAAGAGGGAAATGGTACGAGTGCGTTTGCGTGCCAGCAGTCACTTCTTCGAGCATCACTCTGCAAAAGGTGAATGTAAAGGTGCTTCCAACTTAAACATCTGCCCCGAAAAGCGAATGAGTTTCTAAAATTAGATTAAAGAAGCTGAAAAGAATATGTACAGTGTAAAAAATTCATGAATCTCTCAAATAATTTTGGTTATCGATTAAAAAGGGAATGACGAAGCTATTTAGAACTTCTCTTCACAGGCGGAGTATGGATTTAACATCGCTCAAAAGAAAAAGAAGTGAAACTACCCGACATGGTAGTTGTTAAACTATTCTGGATAGAAAAAAGAACAAGTTTAGTTGTTTTGTAAAGAAAGGAAAGGGTCTTTTTCTTCTTAATTAGGCTTTGTATCTTTGGATCCCAGCTGCTCCCTCAAAATTAAGTCTATTTCTATTAAATAGGTGTTTTATAAGTAGTATAAATATTCCTCAGTTTACTGCTATACATATATATATATATATATATATATATATATATATATATATATATATATATATATATATATATATATATATATATATATATATATATATATATATATATATATATATATATATATATATATATAAAGTGTATTTGTTAATTACAATATATTCATGCAGGCCGTACTCCTTCGAATATTTGTGACAAGTATAATCAAATATACGTTCATAATTACAATTTCTTTTTGATAGATTTACTGGATACTTTTCTTAAATATTCAAAAACATAATAATAAATTAAAAAGTTATTAAATTGTAAAAAACAATTGTACGGTAAGTATATGTAACCTTATATTATTTCTACGAATTTGAATTACTAAATACCGCTAAAATCTCTCAACTCTGAACAAAGAATGATTGAGGAGGTTAATATCTTAACTAGTCATTTTATTTTCCATCTTTCACAATTCATCTTCAGAGGAAAACGCCCCTTGTATATTTTAAATAATTGATGGCCTGTCAGCATGAAGGTCTTAGGATAACTCATCTGTGGAATCAACTTCTTTACGGACTTGAAACCAATACAGCTATATAAATTTATGTAAAAGTGATGTTGCAAGTAAAATTGCTTCGGCCGGGCTTCGGCAGTTTTTTCTTATTCATCCATAAATTATAGAGTAAGCACATTGTAGTAATGTAGACAAGAAGTTCCATGATTCATCATGAGATCCTTGATGACTCCTTTGTTGATGACTCCTCCAAAATGTAAAGGGTATAATATTTATGAGAAAGATCTACTAGCAGAGAAAAGGCTTAGCCTTTTGCTCCAGCGCAATTTTCTCTATCAAAACATAGATACACCATCACATAAAATGTCAGTTCTTGAAATCCATGGTATTAAAATAAATTGAAGAGGAAAACATTTAAGAATTTTCAATGTTTATCATTCTCCTAATCAAAAGCACTTGCTTGATTGTTTTTCTTATAATATGGACAAAAACACATGTATCGAAGGCGATCTTAATGCCAAACATTTTCCTTGATGATGTTTAAATGATAATAACAGAAATTTTAATATTCTCCAATATCTGATGATGTGATAGCTTGATGATACTTAAAGATGGAACGTCTAAACATACCTCCTTCAGTTATGACAAATTTCAGATTTTAGACATTGCCATGATCAGTTTAAAGTTATCCCCAAGTGCTCTTGAACAATACAAAATAACGTTGGAACGACCATCTCCCAATCTTCATAGAGTTCAAGAAAAAACAAAAAGTATTAATGACTAGCAAGAAAATTTTAGAACTTAAAATGTTTAATTTGGTCTCTTTCAGAGAATCTGTGGATAAATGTGGAAGCATGGAAATAAAATGAAATTTGCAACATGCATTAGTGGAGGTGAGATATGCAAATGCTTAGGATTTCAGAGATTAGAATTCACGCGTGCCTGTGGTGCCACTTCAAAGCGCTATTTCAGGCTTGAAGATTTCTACGGTTTCAAATTCGGCAATTGTGTGTGTGTTTGTTTGTTTAAAAAAAAAAAAGAAAGAAAAAAAAAGATCAATCGTGCCTCGTAGAAAACAGCGATAATTTTTTTGATCAAGTATCCGAGTTAAACAGAGGAAGGATAATGGCATACCGAGGTTGTAGATTATCTTTCAGGGAAATCGGCAATCGTATTGAACGAAACCAAACAACTGTAATGCGGATATGTGATCGTTAAATGCAGGAGGATACGACGGACCGACATATTCAATCGCGTCCACCTCAGTTACTTCATGCAATGACAGGTAAAATGTGCGCATGGCAGTGATGGATTGCTCACCCACATCAAGAACCATAGCACACAGTACATTCAGTCCGTAACACATCATCCAGTGTCTGCGCCTACCATTCAACGTCGTTTACAGTAGATTCCGCAAGACGTTCATTGCTTCGTCTACCCTTGACTCAGAACCGCAAACGTCTCCGCTACCAATGGTGCGATGAAAGAAGGGTGTGGATTGCAGAATGAAATGAAATTGCCTTTACTGGTGAATCACGCTTCTGTCTGCAACACCACGGTGGTCGTATTCGAGTCTGGAGACACCATAGAGAGAGGATGCAAAACAGCTGCGTTATGCACCACCACACTGATCCTGAAAGGTGTGTTATGGTATGGAGTGGTATTGGACATACTTTTCACTATTCTCTAGTACGCATTGCCGGTACTTTAAACAACCAGCGCTACATCTCTGAGTATTTGGAGACAGTTGTCCTTCCTTACCTTCATGCCTTGACCACAGCCGTATTTCAATAGAATAATGCGTGACCACACGTGGGCGCATTATCCAAGGATTCTTTTTCAATTGCCAGATTGAATTGCTTCCCAGGCCGGCTCTCTTTCCTGATCTTTCGCAATAAGAAAACAAGTGGTTTATGGTTGCTCAACAATTGACCCAGATTACATCTCCAAATGCCACCCAGATCGACTTTGCAATGTATGGAAGCTGCTTGGTATGTTTCACCCCAAGAACACATCTAAAGTCTCTTTGAATCAGTGCCGAGTGGTGTAGCAGTGGTTATCTCCAATAATAGAGGCTACACTTGCTACTGATTTTGGCAGGAACCACACTTCACAGAAGTCTATAAATCTATTCATTTGATACTTTGTCAACATGTATATATACATACATACATACATACATACATATATATATATATATATATATATATATATATATATATATATATATATATATATATATATATATATATATATATATATATATATATATATATATATATATATATATATATATATATATATATATATATATATATATATATATATATATATATATATATATATATATATATATATATATATATATATATATATATATATATATATATATATATATATATATATATATATATATATATATATATATATATATATATATATATATATAGGGGAATTGTAAAACTTTTTTGTCCCACATTACACTTAATATACTACATTTTTAACAAAAAGGAAGCAACTTTTAATATCTACCTGGTCTGCGGTAGGAAATTTAACACCCGAGATCAATAAAATAAATGCAGAAATCAAATTAGCTTACATCCAACTTAAAATAAATATATTGAATGAAATTTGCAATAAAATTAATACACAGACACCAGACTCAAATGCTCTGAAAATCACCTAAAACAGTCAACAAAGAGCATTCGCAATTAAAAATGACAAGTTCAAATGTCTCCAGATAATACATTTGCTGCCAGTGGCGTTTCTACTCACTATCAACATCAGCAGACTGAACTTCATAAACGAAGACAATTCGGTATTACGTAATCGAAGAAAATTTATTCCCGGATGCCGTATCATTAATCATGGAGATTCAACTCTGGCAACTCAGTTTAATAACTAATGACATTTGCTCACATTGTCTTTCCTTAAACTCAACAAACTTCCAGGTCTGGGTGGAATCCATAGATATATGCTTGAAAACCTTTTATAAATCAGAAAACAAAAACTGCTTGGCCGGTTTAACCTATCTTGGAGAAAGGAGCAATCACCTCAAGAATGGATAAATAAAAATAAAAATACTAATAACATATAAGAGCAAAATAAAAATACCTGCTTGCCTCAGGATTTCAGACCCATAGCATTGACATGTACCATAAGTAAAATAACAGAGAACATGGTCTTAAGTAAACTCCAATTCTTTCTTTACTAAAATACTTTTCTCTCGAGAGAAGAATTTGGTTTTCGAAGAAGCCCCAGCACGATAGACCAATTTCTGTTCTTTGCCCAAACTATTGGATATGTGCGAAATCACAAGCCAACTCATCATAGGATCGCAGTCTTTCTGGATCTCACAAAAGTTTTCAACATGTTCTGGAAGGATAAACTAATTATAAATCGGCACAATACTTTCAAAATCTAGGGTAATATTTTGGCATGAATTTCTAGCTATCTTAAACAGAGAAATAATATTATCAAGCTCATTACAGTCCTCTCGTAAGCTCATCGCCTTAGCCAAGTTGTTTCCCAAGAAACGATTCTCTGTATCTGTATCTATTTTCGTTTACGAAGTGTCGGCCTGCGGAGCAGGCCTTTACTTCTTCATCTGTGATAAGTCCTTAAAGGAAGACATTGCGGTACTGACAGGGAACGCTAGTCTTGAAGCGTGAAGAACCGAGTCTTGGTGGTGAGAGCCAATCAGCAGAGAGCTGAGGGGCAGAGCAATGAGTTGAAAATTTTTATTCTACTCGAGAATAGAGGAAATAATAAAGTTAAAATAAAATTGTTATATACAGTGAAAATAGAAAAAATAAGAAATAATCCTGAATAAATGAAGAGTAATATGAAGTTAAGTAAGGCTATATTCTCTATATACAAAAATTATATTAAATATATTCATCTAAATAATGTCTGGCGATTGGCCTATATTTATAGTCTTCTATGAGATACTCATAGCGAAAAACTTGATTAAATGCACCATCTGTGCAGTTAATTCCTTTATCATAGAATTTTTTATTTAGGTTAGCAATATGCTCAAGAATATCAATAATTTTCAGATCTTTTGAAATGTTTTTATTGCGAATATAGTAGGGCACCTTCGTAATTTTTCTAAGCATTTTATGTTGATACACTCTAAGTTTGTGTTTGTCTCTTGGCGTAATAGTATTCCACACAGGTGAAGCATAGGTGATGATGGGTCTTAACATTGTAAGGTAGAGCAATCTCTTGAGTTTTAGTGTTAAATTAGAGTTTTTTCCAATTAATTTGAATAGGCATCCATAAGCTTGATTAGCTTTTTTAATAACGTTATTGATATGTGCAGTCCATGAAAGTTGAGTAGTAAATGTTAATCCAAGATATTTAATGGTTACGGTTCTCTGCCAATGATTTTCTCCTTCTATATGGCCGGATTTAAAAAAAAAACTGTTTCCCCTGACACTCACATTGGTATGTTTTCAAATGATATTGCTCTTTGGAATTCTGGTAATGTTACTGATGAAAATGAATCAACATTTATTAGTTCCTTGGAAACTATTTCCAAATTTACAGATAAATTTAAAATGAGTTTCAATCTAATAAATCAAATATAACTTTCTTTATCACTAATAAGCGCTTCTATAATTACCATCCATTCTTGATGCTCAAGCATCAGAAACTCACCTACCAGATAAATCGAAAATACTTGGATTTCATTCTAGACAGTGAATTTACTTATAACAAGCATATTATTGAATGTATTACCTTAAAAGCCAGATAAAGCTTAACTATTATTAAGTACATCGTAGGTAGAGACTGGGGAGCGGACGTATTATATATATATATATATATATATATATATATATATATATATATATATATATATATATATATATATATATATATATATATATATATATATATATCTTAAAATTTAAGACTTTCACACATTCACTAGACCCATTTTAGAATTGCCATCAATCCATTCGATTGCTGTGTTTTTGAAACTAACCTGTTGGTTTCAAATTACTGGAATAAAATCAAGCTGCTCTTTTATTCTTTATGAAAAAGATTCACACTTTCTTTGTCTTTAAGAAAGCATGCTAGTTTATTTAAATATTTCGATAAACTTTCCTGTATAGATCGGAGTAACAAAACTGCTAGTTACCTAAATAACTGGAGTTGAAATCAAAGACTAAAGAAAAACAGTGCATTTAGTCTAGTTAAATCATAGCAGTTAATTGCAGGAAATGCAGAACCATATTACCCTCACTGTAATTTAAATATTTATAATGAAATTTCCAATATTAATTTTCATGATGGTTTCTTTACTACTCTGAATAAGAACAAATGTGTTTTTCAGTTACTTAAACTTAAAAAAAGATTTAACTAAGCAATCATGAATAAAATTCCACCAAATGGCATCACAATCTATACTGATGGCAGTAAAGTGGGTTTATGGAGAGGGAATGGAATTTATATTGAAACGCTTTAAGAAATACATATTTATAAAACTTAAACCAGATTTCTGTTTCGTGTCTCAAAGTAAGCTAATTGCAACCAAGATGAGACTGGAGAAAGTCATGAGCGAATGCAACTATGGAGACCTCTAGATACTATCTGACAGCCGTAATTCAATACAACACCTCAAGAACTGAAAATACTTTTTTTGAAAAAGAATTATGCATAAAAGTTTGCTTATGCTCCAACGCTAAATGCATTGTTGCTTATATAATATAAAATAGCTTCTTGGCAATTTAAATTTATAATAATTTTTGCAGGAAATATAAATTATCGTACTGAAACTACCTATTAGAAATTAGCAAAAATCAAAACAATTCTACCTGGATTCCTTTTCGCTTTTAACCGAAACTAATTATAATGTCCAGCATTTTAAGATATACATCGAGCAACTTAACTAAACATTGAAGTTCAATATTTCATTGGGCTACTTTTTTTATGGATAACAGCTTTTATTCGTTTAGAAATTGAATCTACATATTTCTGAAGTGCATTTATGTCCAAAAAATTACATGCATTGACTATGCAACTAATAGATCTTGTAAACTAGATGGAAGAGGAGAGTACTGGTAGATGCGTCTTTCCGCCATATCCCATGCATTTTCTATGCAGCAAAGATTCAGGATCGACTGTGGCCAAAAGGAAGATGTTAGAAGCTAGACTGATGTACAACGAATCAATTTTGAACACTCTTGTCACGTTCTACTCTAGCATTCTTGCTCTCTTATCATCCCTGATGGTAACATCTGAATTACCAGTTACCATCAGAGTGAAATTGTAACATTGCATGGTGCACTTGATCTATCTAGGTCTTTCATGACTATTTTTTTACACTCGAGAAAACCAGAGTCCCACTTCTATCCAGGCAGAACAATCCTCATATTATTATACTCTCATTAGATCCTTTCACAGAGAGAAAAAGATGGATTCATCGCTTCGCGACGTTCTCACCAAATTTTATATATCCTATCAGTGAAAAACAAAGTATAATGTGATTTATCTGATCATATTACTCATTTCTAATCTTCAGATGTCCAATATTTTCTTTCACGACACTAGTGCAAACGAACTTTTGCTTTGCTGACAGATGGATATTTCAAATGTATTCAACAATGTATTCCTATTCTCTGCAATTCTCTGAATATGGTTAGATCTGAAATCTATTAGGAAGAGCTTTGGTTGACTGTTTTTGTAATTAGTAGCATTATTTTTATTATTAACATTCCCTGATTTACCATATAATTCGTCAGAAACAGTACCAATCACACTCTTGGAAAATTGTGTTCGAACTTCTCTAACGTTTTTGGACAAGGACTGTGAGGTCTGATTCCAACTGCTGAAAATCAATGATATGAGCTCACCTTGGCCTAGTGTTAAAACATCACTCTTTGGAACATAAGCACACCAAGAGATGCATCAACCATCTCCCATTGTTTAAACAGCCACTGTTAAACAATAGTTGATGGTTGATGTATATCTGCCTTCTGTTGTGTTTGAGAATTTTCATGATTTCTTCTCTTTCGACACGTAAATAACGCCCACTTTTTATGAAAAGGTTTTACTGAAAGATAATTTGCTTGATGAATATTAATATGCCTTACTACGACCTTCAGCCATTAAGATGCCCAATAAGCGGTGACAAAACCTTTAATGCTTGGTTGCTTTAGAAAACCAATGAGATAATTATCTACAAAATTAAGTCTATTTTACAAATGATAAAAGATCTAACCCTATCACTCTTTAAATGAAAATATCAAGCGTTTTTTAATTCATTGTTCAATGTGTGTATTCTTAAAAATATTATTGCATATACTCTAGAAACATTTCTTCACAGTTTATAATTATAAATTAAAGGGATAAATTTTTATGCTAGCCGTAATACGCTTCTACAATTTCAAAAATATTCAGTTGTAATTACTTATGTATAAAAAATGTTAATTCACCCATATATTTCAAGAGAAACTTCATAATATTATAAAATCTTAAAACTTAAGGAAACTCATACTCCAACTGAATTAATTTCCTTGAAATTAAAAGCAGCAAAAACTGCCATACCACAAATACACACCAACTTCAGGATAAAAATATAATTAAGTCAATTTTTAAATAAATTTTAATTAGTTAATTCAGGATGAGCTGACAATTTTTTCTTTGAATTTCCATAGTTTTCTTCAAGAAAGATAGTAAATACAATCCCTTTAATTATCTGTACTGGAAAAAAATGCTAATAATGAAATAATATTTATTGGACAGTGGTATTGTACTGAAAATAACCAATTACTAAATTTTCAAGGAATTTAAAGTATGAATCCTGAGAAATCATTAAAAAAATGTTTTAAATAACATTAACTTCACCATTATACTCAATTACATAGTCAAAAAGACTTTATGCGTTTTGTTCAGGTAAGGTTGTCTATGACGTTTCAATTTGATACACATTTCATCGGAGCAATGACGAAGAGTCAGTCATTCAATAACGTTTTTTATTTATAAGGAATTCAGAGAATGTGCTGACCAGAACAGCCGATGAACATTTTCTCCATCAAAGAATATCTGTACAAAATAGCAAAATGTGGGCATTTATTCCACTATTAAGATTCACTAAAACAATAAATGTAAAGTGTCTATCTTCTCAGAAGTTAGGGATAGGCTGATAGGAAGCCATTGAAATTCAATACAAAATTTGTATGACAGCCCTGAGTCTATAGATTCTATAGAAAATCACGCTATCTCGACTGAAGCAGACAACACTGCAATAAAATTAACCACAATTCTTATAGGTTACACTTCAAACTCATGTGGTAAACATTACTTCTTCTGACCATCCAGCCTCAATGAAACATATTTTGGATTTCGTCGGATTTTCCCGGGAGGATCTATCCTTAGATCCGCAGCTAGTCATTGACTTTTTGACTTCCACAATTTATTGGAGTTGATCTGAAAAATGTCATATTTTTAAAGAGGATGAGCCACGACAACAACTCCTTTTACAAAAGATATTGCAATAGCTTTTCATCAGGTAACAATGTTCAAATGCTGTTTGCATATATTGTGCATAATTTGTATATTTATACACGCAGTAAGAGTCTGTTTTGCTTTAAACTTCGTTTGATATTTTTTCTTCCATTAACAAAAATAAGGGATATAACAAAGCTATTTGCAAATATAATTTAACATAATATTTTTATACTGTAAAGTTAAATAATATTACCAGCACAAACTCGAACGTGGGAACTTGATCAAACGTAAAATGCAAAATGAAAGGAATAATCGGAAAAGATGAAAACTTTTATTGCCGTGTTAAAATGTGCTTATCCTGGTGTAGTAGCCGGAAGAAAAAAAGAAATTTTTTTTATTTTGATTTCATTTTCTTGTGTAAATTTTTTTGGAATTATGACCTGAAAATTTTACAATAACTGGAATTTATAAATGCTTACTTTTTAAGTTATGCGCATTCATTCATGATTTTTTATATTTTTTTCATGGTATGCTTATGTCTTTGCCATTTTGATTTTAACATTTTCATTATTTTTATGTTATTTTTATTTATTCATTTTCATTATTTAATTTCATGAAGGGCAACAGTTTGGCAAAACCAACGATCAAGATAATAGACCAACGACTCCCCCATTAGCGGCTTCAAAAAATAACACGCCATATTGGAAGACTTTCCTCAACATTTTTGACACTAATTGGCGTAAAAAGCATCTCAAGTGCATATGATTGAATTTACTAACATTGTGTTGTGTAGCATTTTACAGTTGATACTTATGTTTTTGTAATTTCTAAATATTTTTATTATAATAAAATGCCAAAATCATGCTTTTGTTCTGGCTATAAAAGCGGCTATAAATCGGATATTAATCAAAGAAAGAGGAATGGGGAAAAACTACCAAGCATTTTTAGTGCACTAAAGTTATTGTCAGAAAATACAATGTGCAAAAGATACTTCATCTACTTTTATTTTCAATGAATAATATTTATCTTGATAAGTTAGTTTATGTTGTAAAATGGATAAAATGTAGGCATTTGTATTATTTTTTGCGATCTGCAATGCAAGTTTTGAGCACAGAAAAGTTAAGCATCTTTACTTTAAATGGCATATTTGAGTGCTTAGAAACTAAGAAATTACCACTTGTAGGTTGCTTAAATCATCAACATTCTTTAAGTGCTTCAATGATAATTTTTTTTTTGATTACCAGGATGCATTTTATATGTGACAGAGCGAATAAAATTGATGCAGCTAAAGTTAATAAAACAAAAAATATAGAAAATTATCATATTTTTTGTATAGGTGAGTCGCTGGAAGCTCAATGGTAGAGCAGTAGCTTCCAATTTTTTTATCTTTAATGAAAATTATTACTTTATCTTAGACGACTTGGGGTCCACTCAGCCTCAGAACAATGAGGACCAGAGGTAATTCTTGGTAACACAGGCTGTCTGAGTACAATGTCAACAACTTTTTTTCCATTGTCATTACTTTTAAAGCTCTAGCTTTATGACACCTTAATCCAGGCTTTTTGTGCCTATGTTATATTATAATTTAAAATTATGTGTGCATGCAGATGTGGAAATGTATTTGTTTGTGTGTGTTTTTTTTTCTGGCATTTGCCTCCATAAGCATTTAGTTGTTCTTGTAAAATAAACATTTATAATTTTTGTATTTGGAAATAATTAAATATGTGTACTAATAAGTATGTAATTATTTTCCATGAATTCATAATAATTAATAAATTTTTACAACTTTACAGGGATGTTAGATTAAACATATGCATTAAAAATATTGAATATTTTATTTTATAATTTGATAACTATTGTAATTTGAAGTATTTATATTTTTATGTGTTTATAAGTGCTAAAAATTTAAAACAACTTCAAATATTTGCATGATTTATTTAAGGAAATGTTTATTATAATTTTTATTTCTACCATATTTATATCATTTTTAATTTGATCTTGAGTAACAAATTTAACATATACCTGCATTCTTTTTGTATTTGCATTGAATTTGATCTTGCTAATTTTACTTTAGATTAAATTCACTAAATTTTCAAATTATACCTTTTTTATGCTATTACTCAATTTTGTGTATTACTATGTATTTTTTTTGATATTTAATAAAGTTATTATTTTCTCTTAACAAAACCCAACTCGTTGTCAAGCAGTAGTAGATACACAATACAACGTGAGTGAAATTTCCATGACACAAATATTCATAACTTGACTGACATTGTTGGACGCATTGAACCCTATATTCCATTTAACTAAATGCTCTATTTTTCATGAGTTACTATTATTTTTAAAAAAGTGACTCAGTGAAGTAGGATATTTAGTTTGTAATTCACATTAAATGAAGCAAAGATTTAGTTTAATTTGCACTTTATGTTATTGCTTTCTTTTTAAAGAAATGTAAATTTTGATTTTTATTGTAATACAATAAAAATCTAAATTTAATCATTCAGGAAAAATAATGAAAAATAAGAAATCTTATTGTAGTTGATGATTTATAACTAAATGTAAGTAGTTCTTACCTGTAATTTTAAGAAATGTTGTATTTGCATAATTATTTAATTACATAACATAGTTATTGGTTATAAGGAATTTGAGAAATATTTAATTTTCAATAGTGTAAAAAATGAATGACAACAAAATGCAAAATCATAGCAAAATATATTAAAAGCTTTAACTAGGAATACAAGAATTTAAAATTAGAATAACAAAAAAATTTGATATTAAAATTATTTTCTATAAAAATCACTAGAATAATTAAATTGAAATGTAAAACTTATATTTGATTCAAATAAGATTAATTTTAATATTATAACTATATTTACATTTAAAAATAATTGAATAGAATTTGATTTCCTATTACATTATATTGAATTTTAATTTATTATTCTAAAATAATTTGAAATTCAATTTCTAAAATTACAAAAAATGGTAAAATGCATTAAAGTAATGTATCTATAAAAAAAACTTTCAGCTTCATAAACTATCTATTAAATGGTTAAAATCTGAGAAAATAAAAATAAATAATCAAGGGAAAACATCAATAATTAAATATAACTATTCAAATAATATTGGAAATAGATACAATAAATTTTCTAAAATAAATGTTTCTCTATCGACAAAAACGAAAGTAAAATTGGTTCTATTCTGCATAACACCTAACAATAAAATGTCAGATTTTGTATTTCCATTATCATTTGTTTTACTATAATCAATGACAGGTTAATATTTAATATATTTATCGTGTAAATTCAACTATTTCACATTCTTTTCAGAGTTTCATTTAATTAATTTTAAAAGATTTTTATTTTCATAGACATGAATGCATTTCCCACTCGATAGTGGTATCGTGCATCGGTCACGCTGCCTAGCGACAATTAAAATTTTGGCGTGCCGTTATATATAAATATTGGTCTGTGGGCAACACTATTCAATGCCATATTTACTACTTCGGCTGAGCCAGTACCTTCTGATAGTAGATCTTAGCTGATAGATCTTAGCTATAGAGGGTGATGGCTGAGCTCAGCCTGAGTATCGAGGTACCTGGGTCCTAGGACCCTCACCCTCAACTGGAGCTGGAAATGGAGTGGTAAGCTATAAACAAGCGTCTCGAGACCCAGCCCGGAGCCTCGGCTCCCAGAAGATTTTGGCTATGATTCAGTGACTTGGCGATAAAAAGAAAGCGATAAATTTGTCTGGCTAGGAAGTTTTTCTCATTATTAAACATGGCGGATTTCGCAACTACGTATTCTGTTTTCCTTTAGAGAAATACAGTAAGACCCAGCTTAACGCTGTTTCGGTTTAGCGCTCTTTTATTTCAACCCGGGGATTCCACGAAATCTTCGCAGCATACGGGGATTCCCTGAAATATTATGCAGCGATAGGTTTCAAATACATATCCGAAAGAGTGCACTTGTGTTTCTTGTTTGGTGCGATATTGTACAGACATATTTTTATTATTGGAAACATTTGTTGACATTATTGTAAGTAGGTATTAATTTACATATTTAATACTATATTACAGTTTCAAATATTTTAAGCTTTAGTTTTTAATATGGGTGATAATGAAAAAGAAAAGAAAGCAACCAGAAAAAGCATTTCACTCAAAACTAAAATGAAAATAGTTTGAAGATTAGATTCTGGTGAACGTCAAACTCTAATTAGTGCTTCATTGAATTTGCCAACTTCAACAATAAGGACCATCATGAAGAATAAAGAAAAAATACTGTCATCGGCAACTACAACTACGTCAAGCTCTGCAACTAGAATTACCCGTTCTAGAAATAATATCATAGAGGAAATGGAAAAACGACTGTCTATATGGATTGACGACGAAATTGACCGCAATATGCCATTAAGCCAATCTATCATAATTGTAAAAGCTAGAAGAATTTTTAATTACATTCGGCCTGAGACAATTGACACAAGTGAAACTTTCGTTGCTAGTCGAGGATGGTTTAATAGATTTAAACATCGAAATAACCTTCACAACATAAAGATTACAGGAAAAGCAGCAAGTGGTGATTCAAAAGCGGCGGCTGAATTTCCAGCGATATTAAAAAAAATAATTGAAGAAGGAAACTATCCTCCAGAATTGGTTTTTAATGTTGATGAAACAGGCTTGTTTTGGAAAAGAATGCCGAAACAAACATTTCTATCCCGTGAAGAGAAACGGGCACCAGGATTTAAAGCTGCAAAAGATCGCTTAACCCTTCTACTAGGTGTTAACGCAAGCGGAGATTTTAAATTAAAACCATTACTAATTTACCATTCCAAAAATACAAGAGCGATGAAAGGCATATCTAAATCAACTTTACCTGTAATTTGGGAGTCTAATAAAAAATCATGAATAAATGCGAAAATTTTCCAGAATTGGTTCCCTGAACATTTCTGCCCGTCTGTTAAACGTTATTGCGAAATTAAAAAACTTGAACAAAAAGCACTTCTGTTAATTGATAATGCTCCAAGCCTCCCAACAAATTTATCAGACTTAACAACATGCATTCCAGTCGAAGTGGTTTTCTTGCTACCTAACACAACTGCCTTAATGCAACCAATGGACCAAGGCGTTATATCAAATTTTAAGGCTTATTACTTGCGGCGAACCTTTAAGCAAATGTTTGAAAAAACAGACGGAGAAGAGAACCAGTCCATAAGAGAATTTTGGAAAAACTACAACGTGGATGCTGTAGAAAACATAGGCCTTTCTTGGAATGAGGTAACAGAAAGATCTTTGAAAGGAGTATGGAAGAATATTTGGCCGGATTTAAGTAAGAGCGATGACGTAGGACACTCTGTCGATGTGGATGAAATAGTGGAAGAGATAGTGAAATTAACGAAGCAAACTGGTTTTGAAGGGTAAATGTGGAAGATGTCGAAGAAATAATTCAAGAAGCAGCGGCTAGTCTTTCTAATGATGAGCTCAAGGAATTAACTGAACAAGAAGAAAACAAAAATGTTGACAGCAGTGATTCAGAAAAAGAGCAAAAAGAACTTTCGATGGCGTTTGTAAAAAGGAGTTTGTCTACCATAACTGTAATAATGGATCAATTCATTGAAAATGATCCGAATTTTGACAGGAGCTCAAAAGTAAGGCGTGATGTTAGAGATGCTCTATCCGTTTATGAAGAACTTTTAAGAGAACAACGCAAAAGAAAAAGGCAAACAACATTAGATGCTTTTGTCACAAAAAGGCAGAACACTGAAAACTTGGAAAACTAACTAAATATGACTGACTTAGAATTTTATTTGTTGTTGTTGTTGTTGTTTTTTTTTTTTTAAGAATATTCGTTTTGTTATTTATAATTTGTTTTTATTTTTGCAAGAAATAATAATGTGGTATTAATTTGGGCTTTAAGAAATAAATGTTTGGTTTTATTTTTATTAAAAAAACATACTTTTTAAATTTAATACCTAACCAATTTCCTAGTCATCTTCCCCTAACCCCAATATTTACATGTAAAGATAGCCTCGTTTAGCGCTGTTTCGCATTACGCTCTACTTTGATGGAACGTATCCCCCGCGTTAAGCGGGGTCTTACTGTATATCGATTTAGTATTGTTATATTTTTATAAATATATAACAAAGTATTTAATTAATTCATGAATATAATTACTTTGTATTATGAGAACAATAAATGTGTGCGTATTGCGTTTACATCAGCTTTTCCTTTCTAAAGATTTAGCGACTTAGTAGTGTTATATTTTCGTAAATATAACAAATAATTTGTTTATTAACTCATTGTGAATGTGAATATAAATTCTATGCATTATTAGAACAATTAATTATTTATTCATAGATAATTTACTATTGTTTATAAATATGTAAGTTGTTATGTTAAACAGATTATGCATACTTAAGCCTAAACCTCTTTTGACATAATTATTACAAGCAAAGAAGCTGAAAACTATTTTATACGAAGTTTCTGCTTAGGAAAAAATTTTATGTTTTGAAATTTGTTTAGCGTGATATTTTGATTTATTTAAAGGAAGATAAAAATTATAATTAATATTATGTGAGTCATTGCTTCTTTACAAAAATATTTTCTCCTAATTCAGATTCTTTATTTTCATCACTGTTCAAATTCATTGTCACTATCATGAATTACATCCTCTTATAGGTTAATCAGTATCTACTGCAGAAGTATTTATCTTTGAGAACTTAAGAGAGTTCTATCTTTTTCATTTCCAGTTAATTTTATGATTTTACACTATTCCTTAGAAATAAAACGGCTAACAAGAATATGAAAATAATCTGGAACACAAAACAGAGCTGCTTATAAAAAAATTCGGGGAAGCTGTACTTGTACCACCGAGTCATCCCAATATTATATGAATTCTGAGAAACGTTTACTGCATATGAAGAAAGAAAAGGCAGGTAAGAATAAGAATGTCCATTCCAATGATACTGAAGAGATAATTGATTACAGATAAATAGTTTTCCCTGGCTTTTTGATTTTCAAAACATGGGATGACTCTAGGCCACATGCTCCTCAATGAGTTAATGAGCACAATATCCACTGATTTATTTTTGCAGGTGACGCTTTCTATTTATGACTTTTGAATGTTGCAATGAGGGAGCGGCTATCTCTGTGTTAAAAACTATATGCCAAAGCTTAAAGCTTGACTTCAAATGATTGAAAATAAAGACTATGACAAATATATGGTCATTTTACTTAGTATCATATAAAAAAACTAAACTTAGAGAATGTTAATATTGCATATTCAAAAAAGGTATAATACTTACGATTATATCTGTGTGGTGCTTCAATCTTTACATCAGTCAAATTTATTCAGTATTTGTGAACTGTTTATTATAATAAAAATAATTTTGAAAAATATACAAACTCTGCTGTACAAAATCACAAAATTATTTTATGAATGTAGCAATTAAAAATATTATGAAGATTTATAATTAAAAAAAAAGATGTTATTAATGCATCATAAATTTTATTACATTCATTGAGCTTTAAATAAAGTTAATTTCATTGACCCTCACCTGGATAAATGAAAAACATGGGTAACTCATGTTAAAGAAACTATGCAAATTACACAAAGCCAAATTCAAAATGCATACCAATTAGTAGGAATTAAAAATTAAGTGTTAATATTTTATAAGTCAGTTATTTGCTATTTATACAGGCCAATATATGTGTCAGCTCAAGTTGTTTGCAAATAAAATTATTAGTTGGCAAAGAAATATTGTGTATAAATAAAATTACAAACAACCTAATTTGTTTCATAAACATTATTTTTTGAGAATTTAATATTGAAATATTCATTTAATATATATTGAATAAATTTTAAGAGAATCTTTCTCTTCCAAATATCTCGCATCCAAAACTAATTTACTTTCAATTTTAATAACCTAAGTAATAAAATGAGACTTAAATCCATTCTGTAACTCCTTAGTGCTTTAATGACCTCACTCTTCTTCCCTCAATTAATCATCTCAGTTCATCTGAAAATCATCCTTTAGCATATTTTCCTGTTCACATGAAAATCTGTTATACCAATGTTCATCTCCCCCCCCCACTTGGTTTTTTTAGCAGAGTGTAGACAATCATTTTATTTACTGTAACTATCATTCCTTCTGTTGCATTACTGAACTTGAATAATATCTAGTTTTTGCTTATCAGTTTTATCAATGATGAAATTGTAACATGTTTTATATTTTGTTTTTTTTATTTTTAACAGATTTTTGCTTATAAATGTTTTCTCCTAATTCAGATTCTTCACTACTTACATCGCTGTAAACAAATTCACCATCATGAGAACTTTGTATTTCTTCAGCAGGTACATCCTTATAGGTTTGATCAATATCCTGCTGAAGATTCAACTTCATCAGATAGAATTCTCAAACGTTCAATCTCTTTTTTATATTGTATTGGCTTTCAGTTGTATACCATTATTTAGAAATAAAATGACAAACAAATTTACAAAAACACTTGCAAATAAGAAACTTCTACTTATAAAAGAAATTTTGAAGCAATACTGGTCACATGGGGCACAGAATTATCCCCAATAAAATATAAATTCTAGAAACTATCATTTCAAATGAACAAAGGAAAAACATGTAAAAAATATCTATAATCTATTGTTATTTTGATATCTGTTCCATCCAAAGGGAGTGTCAGGTAATAAGATACTGAAAGGATGATTGATTGCAGATAAATAGTTACTCCACGTTTGTTGATCTTCGAAGCATGGGGTGACAGTGCTTTACACAACAACTAGCGGGTTAAGATACACTCAGTGATATCCAGAAATCATAATTAAGTTTTTAACAATAATTTGAAACAAAAAGATATAATATATGTATGTATCCTTAAAATTAATTTATTATCAATTACATCCAGGTTAAAAAATATTTTTTAAATTAGAGATATGTGTTCTTAATACTCTCTCTCACTGGAACTCTGTTGAAATAGTAAATTTTTTCTATTTTTTATAAATAAATCCATAAAAAGTGAATAAAAATTTTATTTAAATTTTAAAAACGATGGATGAGTTAATTGTTTTTACAGTAAATTTAATTATAAAGTGCAAATAATAAAATTAAAAATGTGCAATCAATGCAAAACATATTTTGAAGTTAAAAATTTCTTTTTAATTTTTACATGAAAAATTATCTTGTATAAACAATTCATATATTTAGTTTACATAATGATTTAAATAGATGTTTACAACAATAAACTTACATAGTGCCAAAGAAACGTATATAATATATAAAAGTTTCTTTTCAAGAATATAATCTTTACAAGTAAACATGTACATTTAGCTGTAGTTTTTAAAAACATTTTACAAAATTACTTTTAAATTTTTGGTGAAAAATGCAGATAACACAGTTACAAATTAATAATATATTCCTGAACTTTATATCAAAGTTAATCATCTAAAAATACCTTTGTAATTTTATAAGCTAAATTAAGTTTAACACAATTATGAAAATAAAAGAATATATGTTTCAATATTCTGAATAAAATAAACATTATTTTCTTAAATACTTTAATTTAAAACAAGTTAAGAAGTATTTGTTAGCTTTTTTTGTGTATTGATTTACATAAATAAATCTATCTGATTATATGCATAAAAAATTTAAAAATAATAAAAAGAAAAAATATTTTAGAATGTAAAATATGCTTAGCAATTCTAGAACACTGAAATATTTTCTGTAAATTAAAATTTTGTTTACATAATAAAAAAATTTTTTTAATACTGCCTAAAAATTTTAACGTAAAGTCATATTTTAAAATCTAACCCATGAATTTAATTTTCAGTGTTAGGAGATCACATAATTTGTTTTCTTTTTTGGGCCTTTTCTTATGGTAATCTTCGCTGTATTTCTAATTTTTTATGACTTTTTGAATCGAATTACAGATATTAATTGTATTGGCAGCTTGCGATTTATCTTAGTAGAATTTTTAATTTAAAAGATAGACTATCTACACATTAAATAAATAAAAAAAATTTAATGCAGTTTTTTTTAATTAAAGTTTGTTAAAATAACACTCTCAGGTAAGCAAAAACATTTTTCAATCAAACATGACACAAATTTTAATTAAATTAAAAAAGAACTACTTGAAATAATGAAACCGGGTATTTGTCATGTAAGCATGGTAAAGTGACAAATTATTAATATTTTGATTTAATAATTTTTTTCATTTTGATAATACATTTTTTTTACTAAATATATAATAATTATATATTTAGTGAAAAAAAATGTATTTAAATTCACTCTCAATTTTTTACACATGATATTTTATTCCCCCATTTATGTTTATAATATCTTTTTAAAACACAAAAATCAGAAGGAAATGTGATACTGAGTGTCTTTTATTCATATAAATGAGAGAGTGTATAAATTTTTCCCATTTTTAAAAAAATATAAAACTTTGTTTTTCAAATAGATGAGTTGCATTCTTAAATTGAACTACAGATGTTCAAGATTTACAACTTGTGATTTATCTTATTTAAAATTTTTAATTTAAAAAATAGACAATGTAGACAGTAAATAGCAAAATATTTTTATTTTGCTTTTTTTTACTGAAATTTATAGTACATCCAAAGTTTAGTAAAACAATTCATGTCGGTCAAAAATTCTTTAAACAATTTTTATTTTGAATTGACAGACATTTTAATTTTGGCTTTGGAAAAAAAACTTGAGATCCTAATTTATAATTAAACCATGATAAATTGTCAAAAACAATTTAGTCAAATTAATTTTGTCATGGCAATACAGAAATCAGAAGGAAACGTGATAATGCAATTCACATTCAGCATCATATAAAATACAAATAAGTTGTTATCTATTTCCATTTTAAATATGGTGCTAAGATATAAGTAAACTATTCCGCTTTTCCTTCATATTTGAAAAAATATTAAATTTTGCAAATATAAATAAACAAACCGACTGACGTGAAAGTCGTTTCAAATCAGACCGGGGAATAAGAAACCATAAGGTTGCTAAAATTATAAGTCTGAACAACAGTCACATTTTTTACCGCCAAATTATTGCAACTACTCTCCTCAAATGCGCATGCATAAGAATTTCCATTTGGAGCCGACGTTCCGGGCCCGGACCCGAGACGCTTGTTAAGCTATAACTGTTACTGACTGGCATATGATTGGTTGTTAAATCTTGAGTGGGCGGGGCTTATTTAAGAATTTTGGTTGTTTAAAGATTTAGTTTATTTTATTAAATTTAATATTAATAATGACAGAATTTATTAATAGTATGATAAATATTAGTGAGATAATATTATATTTAGATAGAAGGTGTTTTAAAATTTAGAAAAATATTATTCAGTATCTTGAAAGTATTGGGTGAGCTTAAATAATTTGTCCATAGGGGACTTAATTTCTTTGAGTTCTTTTATGAGGTTTTTGATGGGAATTCCTTTAAATATAATTTTAATTTCATTCAATAACTGAAATAAGTCAGAAAATTTTTCCTTTAATTCTGTATTGCTCATCAGAGGAGTTGGCTCTATTTCTTGAACGGGGGTGGGGGAGGCAACTCTCGCGTACGAGATGCCAGGTCTCACTACGCTGGTTTTTACACTGTTTTTTTAGCAGTATTAAATGTGCAGGAGCGCATTACACCAGGGACTGTCCCCATGATAAAGTGGAAAAACCCAAATGTACTAACTGCCAGGGGGATCACCCGGCAAATTACAAGGGCTGCCCCAAGTTCCCCAAGCCAAAAACGGAAAAAATAACTAAAGCTAAAACAAATTTCGGTTTTATGTGACATGTGTCAGCCGTATGAAAGGATTGCTGACAGTTGAAACACTGCATCACCGATTTGGTTCCTCTGTAGTGTTCAATTGTCACTCCAGATATGTGGCATAGTTTGTCTATTCTGTACATTGAAGCCCCTTCGGGTTCAGAATAGATTGTGATGAGGAAGAGAGGCATAGGTTTACTGGTTCTGGGATTGAGCATTTGGCTTACTTTGGCCACTTGAAATCCTATTAAATTTAGGTAGTTTTCAATATCTTGCGGTTTGGTTTTGATGGGGAGTCCCCGAATTACATAATTTTTTGGTTTTTGATTGGAGCTTTTTATGAGTGTGTATTCAGTTGCTTTGTCGTCGAATAATTTTGTGAGCTCCCTGTGAGCATCTGGAGTTTTAACTGTACTTTTGAGATTTCTCCCTGCAGGTTACAAATTCTTGTTTAAAATGTTCTTTAAATTTACGAATGAATTCGATTGGATCTTATCCATATCTCGCGAGCACCGGTGGAATTTTTTCCTCTACTAGGGGGATGGTGGCGGGGGGTTGCTCGATCTCCTGAGCGGAGTCAAGTTGAGCGTATTGATTAGCTGTGGTTACGGGAACTGGAGGTTCCCGCAATGTAACTTTAGCTGTTTTTGAGGGGTGAACAAACTACTCTGATGTCTTTTCTTTTTTTTTACTGTTATTATTTCCAGCAACATTAGCTGTATTAACTTTATCATTAATACTAGGATTATCCTTATCATTAACTGAAAGAGGGGGGAATGCCAGATCAGAAACAGTATAGCTACCTGAGCTAGATGGCTTTTGCGTTTCTCTGGAGTTGTCACGTAACTTGTCTATTTCAAGATGTAGAAGACGTATCACTTCGTCCCAGTGGCTGATTCTTTCCATGGCCTGGGTCTTGTCAGGAAGATATTCTAGATCTTCAATACTTTGAGCCTTGAATTCCATAGCCTGACAGATGAGTTCCTGAAGTGATTCAGGAGACTATTTTGGGTATAAATTCTTGATGAATTCCATTGCCATTTTAAATTTTTTATCCTTACGGTCGTTTGTTAGCAGTGAAAACTGCTGTTTTTCTTCCCGAAGGAATATGCACTACAGGAGTAGTACTCGAGCATCAGAGCTGTGGAGCGTGGCTAGGCACGTCTTGTCGTAGCGGAGTCCCGGACCCGAATGATAATGCCATATTTCGCCTTTGGCCACATTTTTGAAAATTGCACCAAAGGTGTTGCCAGATTTATTGATAAAACAATATAACAAAATAAATAATTAATTTAAACAAGAAAGCATCAAACTTGATAAGTTTCACAATGAGTCTTTGTCACTGCGCATTTCATACTTAATTAAAATGAAAAACTATTTATTTTTATAGCATATCATCTTTTCTCTCTGTCACATAAATTTACCATAGTTAAGAATATAATGGCTACCAGTTTTTGGATTTGGCCAGGTACCACACCCATTTCCTTAACGATATACTGGATAACTTCAAATTAACTTGCGCTTGGAAAGTTTTAATGATTAACGAATAACTCGATATTTACTCAAATTTCATTTCTTTTAAAGCTTTATTATATCATTTTCATTCAACAGGCTCAAAAGTCAATAGTTAGTAGCCGTTTGGTTACACTCCCAGGCTGCGGATCAAAAAGTCCTAATCGAAAGGCATAAATTTTAATCATCTCTATTTTTTTCCAAATAGTGTTAAGAATTATTGCTTAAATCACATTTCCATGCCTTTAGCATATTTTTTAGCTGGTATGAAATAAATATACAGAATGTAAATTGTATTTAAATTAAACAAATTTTTGAACTTGTACCTGAACAATAATTTAAAGTTGGCAGCATGACACTTGTCAAGCATTCCATAATTCCATCGATATCGTAGATCGTAGTTCATTGAATGGATTGGTAATCCAGAATCGAGCGTTATTGATCGGCTGAATAGTTTTGTTTTCTTGGAATTGTGTACTTATATCTATGTATGAAATTAATTTTCTTTTGTTATTCTCAGAATGAAATAGGGTTTTTTTTTTAACTTAAATCTTTTCTTTTATTTGCTTTTTATATAAAGTTATCTGTCGTAGAAATAACTGATTTTATTTCGTTGCAAATAATCAGATAGAATAAAATTTTTTGTTAATTTGTAACATGAGAACTACATGTTTGTGTCGAAAAGAATTGTATAATATATGGTTGATAATTTAATAAATGATTCAATTTATTGAAAAATCAAACAGGTATTTCGTAATAGTAAAATAAAATTACATATGATTCCAATATTTGAATAAATCTTTTTGCTATGAGATATTTCAAATGTCATCTTTATTTATATTAAAAAACTGATATAACAAATTCGTGTCACGAATATGTCTTTACTTTTTTCATTAATATAAATAGATACTTTTTTGATTTTGGGATACCATAAAGAATCACCCCGAATGTAATGCATAATTGCCAACACTGTATAAAATAAAAGCCTTTAGTGATGTATATGACGTTATTTTTTCAAGATTGAGTATGTATCTTTAATTTTTTTTTATTTGTTTTTTGCTCCCGATCATTTTTTTATATTTTTTTATTATTTTTATTTTTTATTTATTTTTTCCTTTGACATGGATTTGATTACTTGGGAATTTCTCATTAAGAAGTTTGCAGTAGATTTATTTTGAGCAATGGGATTTTTCTTTAGAATAAAATATTTCTGTGTCTATTAATTGTATGGTGATTTGATGAAAAATGTTACTTATTTTCAACCAAATCAGAAGAGAACTATTAAATTTATTTTATGTTAATTTTTTATATATTATTTTAAACATAATTTAACTACCTCAATTTTAGAACTCTTATAATTATTCAAGCTAAGTTATTCTCAAAATATTTAAACCAAATGTAATTAGACTCATTTATTACATGTAAATATTTTTTTTTCATATTGTGAAGTAATCGAACAAATGATTTACATAAATTGTCAAAATTGAATAACTATAGTATTTATTTGTGTACATTAGAGATTTTGTAACAACATTTCTCTAATGTAATTTTCTTCTCTAATTTTTGTAAAAAACTTCTCTAATTTTTGAAAAGACAATTGAAGACTTGTCTTTTCAAAATATTTATACAGTGGTTTATTTCTCAATTTTAAGGATTATTTTGATTCTTGAAGAAAGTTTATTGTTTATGAATATTGTACAGAAAATGAAAGACTCAAATTTCTTTATTAAGTATTTTATCAAATTTAAAGTTCCACTTTGTTTCATTATTTTAAGAAACCTTGTCTTCCAGTGTAGTCAAAAAATCCATCTGATTTGTCTGAAATGTAACCAAGAAGCACTTCTCTGGCACATATTCTTAGGTATCTAGGTATGTCCTACGATAAACTATTATATTTATCTATTCATGTGCCTTTGACTTTTTGAGGCTAAATAAGCTCATATATCTCATCTAACTGAAGCTGGACACAGATATTGTGTATGTGTGTTCATTCACAACAGATTTTATTAATAGAGAATTTTTATGTGCTTTTTAAACATTTCCCTGACATTCTCAAAAACTCATTCATTTTATTTCATCATTTCTCTCAAAGCTTGCAAGAACAGTAATCTGTGTCTGTCAAAATGATATTTTTAAGTATTTTAAACAATTCTACCTGTTGACAAATTTGAATTAGACCTCATTTCACTGTTTCTTGGAAATATAATATAAAAACAGTAAAATTCATCAATAAATTAAGAAATTAATTTTTTCTGAGTAATAAAAGTTTTGTAAAGAGAGTGTTTATTTTATTTTATTAAATTTCATCATTTATTAAGAATTAGATAATAAATAAGATGCATGTGTGAAATTCCTTTAACTAAGAAAAATGTGTTAAAAATAGGAGTTTCTGCTAACAATTAACAAAATGTAACAAATACATGCTTTTTACTTTGATAAATCATCTGCTTCTGTAAACAAGGATTCAGTTCTCCAATTGTTATTTCTTCAACACCACAAAATGATAAATATTGAAACCTATTTATTATAGAGCAGAATGTGATTGTTTTATCCACAAATATGTTATTCCTTTTTGGAATTTTATTTAAATAACTTTGTTTTGTTAAATTAATAAATTCAAAGTAACTTCATGTTTATTTGTGCATATAAGCTGTACCACCGTTTTTTTAATAATACAATCTAAATTTTTATGTCCCGGTGCCCTGTTTGGTTAAGTATTTTCTCTTGTTATATTAGAAGGTAGTTAGTTTGAATCCCAAGCCAACTGGAGATCAGTTGAGTTCATTAATGGCTGCAGCATGTAAAATATGTCATGGTCACAATGTCTTCGAAATGTAATGATATCTCTGGGGGTCACCAACCATCTCGTAGTCGTCAGCTTAGTTCCTGCTTCTAAATTCTGAAGATGCACCCACTTTTGGAGCATAGATGGCACATCCGCTGGGTGCCCTTCTATATAAGCTGTGATCACTTCCACTCCTTGTACTGGGGAAATAGGTGGAATACCCTAGTAGCAGACAGGCATTAGATATAAATAAAACATTTTAAAATATTAATTTAAACATTTTTTCCTTTAAAAAGTTTTAAAATAAGAAAATGATATTGTTGCGCGAAACAAAAATAATAGCTAAATATCAATCGAGATTGAGGTATTAATGTACCCATGAAGTATCAGTTAACTTTTCTAATAATAAACATAAAATTTTAAATTTTTTTCATTATATTTGTTTTTGGAATTGTTTTCAGGCAAAAAATAATATTTCCGAAATGATATTTCAAATTCCACTACAATTCTTGACATAATACATCATAATTTGCTACTAAAATATGTTGTAAATAGCCTAAGAAGTATAGTTGAATCTGAAGAAGGAATTAATTTCAATCAAATTATATCGTTTAATCAACATAATTTGTTTTGTTGAAATTTCCTTTTTTTGTGGTTAAGCAAATAACTGAATTGGTGAATTCTAATCTTTTCGTACAATAATTCTTAATTTATCTCTCATAAGAGTATACATATTTTTAGTAGTTTAAACTGTAGACCCAAGACAAAATTGCTTTTATTTGCTAAAAGTTATTATAAACCAAATATTTTCCTTTTTTATTGAATTTATTAAGGAGATCTTATCTAATTATTTTTTTAAAAATAAATCAATTTTGTCTGTTACTATTCATGCTAGCGTATCTTGAATGGTCACTTTTTCAGCCTTGGATGATAAAATTAGTATTCTGCTATTAGTAATTGAATCTCAAAAGCAAAAATTTTACTATTGCAAATTTTAAATTGCATCAAATTTTAAAATGATGGATGTTAGTATATTACTATGTAATATTATAGATTTGGATTAACCTTTATAAAACAATCTAAATTTTGTTATTTTATTGATAAATTTTATCATATTTAAATCATTATTTTCTTAAAAATAATTTTTCATGAATTTAAGTTAACATACAGTTATTTTCTCAAGATTTTACTGCAATTAAATTATTATCTTGTTGATTAGGTAAAGATTTGCTATAAACTGTTCTTTACAATTATCAGGATTTTGTTTTTCCCTTTTAAAAATATTTAGTGTATCATAGTACTTTTTTCTAGTACTATTTAGAAAATTTTTTGGTAAATAAATAAAAATTTGCATTTTGGATAAATTTGTCACTTGTTTTGCTAAAAATTATCTTGGCAGTTAAATGAAAATTAATATTTTGTACATACTTTTGAAGTTATCATATAATGCTTATATATATATACTACTGTAAGCATAAATGTGCTAAAATGTTGTTTAAAAAGAAATATCTTGCATAGCTATAGTTATCTATGGTATTTAAAATGTATTTCTATTTTTTTTACAAATTGTTTATTATATTTGAATGAATATGTAGTGTTTCAATTCATATTTTTTCCTTTTAAGCTGAAGTATGTCAAGATATAGAGATAGTGGTTGTCCTGCTGACTGCAAAGTATATGTTGGTGATCTTGGAAACAGTGGCACCAAACATGAAATTGAAGATGTATTTAGTTATTATGGTAAGCTCCGAAATGTTTGGGTTGCAAGAAATCCGCCTGGATTTGCATTTGTAGAATTTGAAGATTCACGTGATGCTAGAGATGCAGTTAGAGGAATGGATGGGAAGTAAGTAAAAAAGCTCAGATTAATTGTGTTAGTAGTTTAATACATTATTTATATTTATAACATTTTTCATTAAAAATTCATTTATTTTTAGCATTTTTTAAATTGCTTAAGTGTTAATCCAATTTTACCCTTTAAGACAGACATAGGTTATTTATTATTTTTTCTTTCAATGTATATTACCTTAATTTATTCAAATTTGGAACAAGATTTAAAATGTATAAAGTAATGTATAATACACAGTTAAGTAAAACATATTTTGTATCTGTGTTTATTTGATTACATTTTTTGGAAGCATGTAATATATTTGACTGAGTTAATATTTGGTACCATAATATTTCATAATTTAATTAGAACAGATATTTATAAAAGCAAAAATTTAGATGAGATTATTTCATTTTTGATATTTTTATGAAATGCTTGTGATAGTAAAATGTTCATAATTCATGAAAACGAAAAATGTGTAATTTATACTGTATTTTCACTATGTTAAGAAGCTGAAAAATCTCTTTAAAGGAAATATTATTAATAAATTAATTAGTTGACAATATAGAGAAGAAAGAAGTTTTATTCGCCTAGGAGTAGAGAACTGTACAGTGGGTAAAATGCGCCAAGTGTGCGATACAGTGCACCAAACTTGTTTAACGATTCGGAATGCGTATGCATGATGTGATTTTTGTTTCGTGATGTAAGGCATGACATGCGCAAAATTCGTCTTGCGTGCAACCCTTGAAAAGTAAATGAGTAATTTTATTTGTTTACAATTTAAGAATTTGTTATGTTAATGTTCCCGTTATTCGACTTCAAAATTTTTTGGAATTTTTGAAAAATATATTGTTTGGAATTTTTAAAATAATGTTTAAATTTTTTGAAAGGTACATTGTGGGGTGTATTTTCAAAGTTATATTATTTCAAATTTTTGTTTGGTTGGCCATTAAAAGATCCATGCTGGGTCCAAATCATTTGCATTATTAGTTTGATTTCTATCTTGTGCAGTATGTGTGGCAAAGAAATCATAAAAACATCAAGGAAGTTTTTTTAAAGCAATAAAAACGGTTTATTCTCCAACAGGTTGATACAATTGCCAAACACTAATGATAAGGTAAGTTATATTTTTCCCATTAAACTTTCATTCAGAATGGTAATTTCTAGTTTTTATAAAAATATATGTTTACATAAGTAAATTTTATTGCGTGCCAAAAAAGCTTTATTGCGTGCTTTCATGTTAGTGTTAAACTGTGCCATACTGAAATTTTTTAAGGTGGACGTCACATGCTCATTTAATTAAAATTCGAATTTGAATGAAAATGCCATTAAATTGTTAATGTTAGAAATTTAGCTCTATTGCCTGGTTGTCTCTGTAGTTAGGATTAGTACACTCAAGTTTTTTTAAGGTGGGCACAACTTCTCAGTATATTAAAATTTGATAAGCGGATACTGCGCGTATTGATGTTTGGCGTGAAAATTGGAAATCACACCTAACCTGTACAGTTCCATCATCTTTTACCCTTTTATCATATTTTTCTATTACATTCAGAAATTGAATTCATCTTTAAGTTTCTTGTCAAATTAAAACTGTTATGAAAAATGTGTGGCTATATTTACTTATTGAAATTATTTACTTAATATCTTATAATTCTACTTTTACTTTTAGACCACTATGTGGCCGTAGAGTTAGAGTGGAGCTCTCTACTGGTCGCACAAGAAGCTCCTTTAGAGGACCTCCACCAAGGCCTTTTCACCCAGATGATCGTTGCTATGATTGTGGAGAAAGAGGCCATTATGCAAGAGACTGTAAGCGTGTTAGTCGAAGGTGAGATTTTCAGTGTAACATAATTTAATCTAATCACTCAATTATTTTTTAGATAAATAATTAAATTTACATTTTTTCAATTTCAAGCAGTTTTCATGTGTGTATTAATTTTATGTTTTATGTAAACATTTTTCAAAAAAAATTTTTAATTATTACAAAACCAAAATCATATGGTATTTATGCTGCAGGATTACCAATTATCAAAAGATAAATTTAAACCAAAATTAATTTTGTTGATATCCATTAAAATTAATTTTTACCTAAAAAACCAAGTAATTTTACACCCAAAAAATTTATTAAATTTCTCAAGTATATTAATGTAAAAATTTAGTAAGAAATAAAATTCAAATTTTAATAAAATATAATTCATTTAAGATTAATTGTAATATTAAAATGCAAAGATTATTTTGATAAACAAAATTTATTAAAATAATTTAATAATTACTTCTTAATGATCAAAATTTTCTTACGAACTTTTTTTTCCCATTGTTTAGAAATAAAACTGGAAGTGTTATTTATTTGCACGTAGGATGTTAAAAAAGTCACAATTAAATTAGCATGAAACTCTCAGAATTATTATAATAAGTTTTTCACCATATTTTCTAGGCTAATACTGCTTGAATCAGATTAATGCGCCTAGATTCATCCAGATGCATCGGTTATACTATGACGCAAAACACTGTTGAGATCTGCACTTCACGTCCGGATCTTCTAGTAAAGTGATCTTCGCCATGACGGCCAACATTCTTCTAGTAAATAATGATGATCTTTCGACGTATATCTCTGATGTCAGAACAGTTGAACATCAAGCTTCTTGACTGTTCTCTGTTGCTTCAGCCTTGAGAAACCCTACAGGGTCTGCGGTTACTTTTGCGATGTACTTCTAGAATGCAACAAGTTCACTGAACTTCTCAGCTGAGCTTCTCTGCATAGATCATCATTTCCTGCACAATTGTTTTTACTCGTATGAATGTGTTTCTCTTATCTTAAATGCAATCAAAATTATATTTATAATTGGATCTTTATTTAAAGGTATGAGAAAATATTTAATTTAATAGTTTTTCGCTTAATAAAACTTCTGATTTTTTCTTTTTTTTAAATGTAACAAAATCTATTTTTTAATGCTGTAATTATATTTAAGAACCTTAATTTTATTAAAAATAATATCATTAAAATATGTTAATTATTTTTTGAAAATTAATAAAGATTTAAATTTTATAGTTTTTATGTAGGTAAATTGGGGAAAATATTTCTGGAATATGAATTTCCAAATACCATCTTTTATTAAAGTAAGTTTGTGGTAAGGAATTATTTAACTTTTATGGGATTTTTTTTTTTTTTTTTTTTTTTGTTTATTACTGTTAACTTTATTTTGTCTATTCATATAAATCCTTTGTTTTTGTCATAGAAATTTTTTTGTATCTTTTAATATTATAATATAGTAATAATATAATAAATTGTTACATATAGTGCTAAAGGAATTATTTTTAATATAATTTTGATTGTGTCCGGGATAAAATTTTAACTGGTAAGTATTTATAAAAGAGAATCATTTATAGATATTTTTCCTTTCTCTTGTGGTTGAGAATGTTGTATCAATATTTTTAAATTAAATTTGGATTTATTGCATTCTTTTAATGCAAATTACTAAAAATGCTTAAAATTTAAAAAAGAAAAATACTATGAATATGTTGGGGGTTTAGTACATTAAAATTCAGAAATTAACCCAAATCGCTTATACTGATTATTGTTGTAGAGCATTTCAGGGAAACAAAAAAAATCTTCTCATTTTATTGAATTTAACATTTAGATAAATTTACATAAAAATTTTTATTCTATACCATGAGAATGAATACAATGTTGGATGGTATGATATCATAATCTGACTAACCTATTTGATTCCTTTGATTATTCTGTATTCAAATGTTTAAATTTATTTTTCGGGTGTTAATATCACATTTATCATACCATACAAAAGATTATTATTACTCTCTTCATAATTATGAGAAATATTGATGGCAATTGTGAAAAAGATTAGAATCCCTGTACTTATGAATATTCATTTATGGTTTTCTTATCCTGCTCAAAAACCCACTGATAATCCTTTGTGAAATAATGTATAGAAACAGTTTGTTTAATTTTTATATATTTTGATGTATAAAAAGTATTACAAGATTTGTGACAACTCATCATATGCCACCTTTTTCATTACTGAACTTTCTATTAATAAAGAAAAATTGTTATGGAAACAGAAATAATCATTTTATTTCTTTCCTATTTTAATACTATTCATGCATTTACATAATTGTGATTTACAGAGATAGTGAATGTAAGTAAATTATTTCCAAATGTTAAAAAAAATAATTTATAAATATTTAATACTTGAAACTTTTTCCAAAAATATATTCTTTCATAAAAATGAATATTTTATTTTATTTAAATTTTTGTTATAATTTGTAAACATTTAAAAAATTAGTTTAAATATTTTTGTATCAACATTTATACACATAGATCCATATTTTTCATTCGTAAAATTTAAGTAAATTTTTTTTTGTTAAACTAAAATGTTTTGACTGACACAAAAAAATGGCGGAAGTTAGAAAATATGCTCCTCTCAAGTCCTGTAGGTCACCTCAAAGTATGCTTTTATAGCCAGCAAGGGAGAATTCCTTGGTGGAACAGACAGCATACATCGGGAGAGTTCTCCTTTTACACTTCCACCTAATCAGACACAGTCAACTTGACTTACAAGCAACATGACTTGTATCCACTGCTGTCATATCATGTTCAAAAATTACTCTTGGGCTCTTTTTTGCAGCCAAATAGAATCAAGGTCTATAATAAGGTTCCTGATCCTTGGATGACCAAATACATTTCTCCTGTCGTTTTAGCTGGCTCAGAACTGTTTCCGTTATATTGTAATGATAAATGTCAAAAGAATTTAATAACATCAGTTCTTGGTTATTTTGCTTGACTGTTTAACACCACCCCATGCTTAAAATTATCTTTTCATTTTGTGGAAGTCATAGAAGTTCATTTTATCTGGAAACAAGTTATAATACTGTTTATTTACATCACACCTGCTTAAAGCTACCTTATGACCAATTGAAATTTTACTTACTTCATAAATTGAAATTATGATCGGCTGTGCGATACTATATTTGTGTACATTAATCTACTTCTGCTACAAATTGCAGCCCAAAAATTGAGACAAACTTCTAAAATTAACATTTTTTCTGCATGTTTCATTTTAAAAGTGAAATATTTTATTTAAAAAGTGTGACATAAAAGCAAAACCTCAGCCAATTGTGCATTAAATTTTATTCTTTTTGAAAATTTTGTGAAAAAAATTAATTATGCTTAAAATACGTTTTCATATTTCAATTTAAATTATAATAAGTATTGACTTAAACAAAAATAAACAAAGTAAAAATGTTATGTTTAAAAAATAAATTGCAATGTTATGTTGTTGTTTTTTTCCAATTGTTAAAAAAAATTTATTTTTTATCAAATAAAATTTTTAACAGAAACATTATTGACTAGAAGAAGAATTAAAACATCTGTTAATCTAACTGTAAATATTGTCAGTATTTTACATTTGTGTCAGTTAATTTTTTGACATCTGTAAACAAATTTATTAGAGCTAAGCAAATTTTTAATTAATATGGAAATTGTTATTTTAAATTAAATTTAAATATTTGAGGATAAAGTTAATCAAACTGGATTTCTGCAAAAAATAAACTGTATTTAAAATTATTTTATTAATTTTTTTGATAGAAATTAAAAAAATTTTAATGTTTCCTTCATTATTTTATACTTTAAGCAACTTAATTATTTCAATTAAAATTTATATTTTAAATTTATCTAATAGGAGCCGTCGATCTAGATCCAAGTCTAGATCTCGATCCAGATCTCATTCAAGAGGGCGCTCTAGAAGTAGGAGTCGCTCTGATAGTCGTTCCATGAGCAGAAGTCGCAGTATTAGTTGCAGTCGATCAAAAAGCAGGAGCAAATCTGAATCTCGTGAAAGGTATTATCACTTATTAATAATTTGCATGCATTCTAAAAATCTTAAAGCTTATAATATATATTATTTTTTTAAAATCTTGGTATATTCTAAAGGTTTTTTTATTAAAAAATACATTATTTATTTATATTTTTATTTATTTTCTAATTTATTGCAAAAAATCTTATTAACCTTCATATTCCACTTTGTTCTGTCACTTTTATTTTTAGAAAATTCTTTTTTAATTTTTCTTTACTGTTTATAAATTGTTATGAAAGTAAAATTCAACAACAGCATATAAAATAGTAGTCATAATCATATATTGTAATTTCAAGAATTTTTAATGTTTTTATTTTAGTTCAGTGATTAAATATTTAAATAAAAACATCAAATGTTTTGCTGTAAAAAAATTTTTTTTTGATAATTTATTGCAAGATATTATATCTATTTAATCATCATACATTAGGATTTTAATTATTTTCTTTTACAGAATGCTTAAAGTATATTTAATAAATAGTAATTATTTTTGTTCTAAATATATAAAATTTAATTTTTTATTTAATATGATTATATCAATAATTGGCTATAATTGTACCTATTCTTAAGCCTTACTAACCCATTAAAAATATGGATAGCTGCTGTCAAATCTCTCTTACTAATATAACATGAAAGTTAACTGAGAGAAGGATTTCCAACATTTTACTATATATGCTAGACAGAATTGGAATAATTTTGTAGTATTCTCTTAAAAACGACAGTAAACTGAACACTCTGAGTTCGAGACTATAAGAATGTTTACAAACAACAATATTTGATAATGTCAATACATGTATGTGTGTCATTTTTGAATGTCTCATTTTTGAATAAAATAATTATTACATTCTGGCTTCTTCAATGAACATTACTATAAAATACACTACATTAAATTGGTGACCAGGATAAACAAAAAAACTATGGATGCAGTACAATTTTCAGCTTTATTAAAGGTAATTACAACAAGTAATGATCAACTTGCCGATCTTATTTTGAAACAAAAACAAAGTAAGAATATTCCAGATCATCAAGAAAAAGGTATGATAACATTTTTATCAAATTTCAAATGTTTTAATACTTTAACAGAAACATTTTTGCAGTATAAACCAAGATTTCAAAATTATTTACAAATCAAAAATGTTTTCGAAGATAAAGATTTGTGTGTTAAAATACTGCTGAACTGCATTGGATCTGAACATTATAATATGTTGTGTTCTTTAATTGCACCCAAAATTCCTAATGATTTATGGTATGATGAAATAATTTCTGTTCTTGAAAAGCATTTATGTCCTAAGCCCAATGTTATTATCGAACAACACAGACTTTTATCCTGTTTTCAAAACGATAAACGAAAGTGTTTCTGATTCTGTTGCCGCACTTTGAAAATTTACTTCTACGTGTGATTTTAATTTTGAATGTGAAAAATCAGTTCCTAATTTATTTTTGAGAGCACAGTTTATTTGAGGATTAAAAGATGACTTTATTTGAGAGAAACTTTTAATGGTTTCAGATTTAACATTTGATGTAGCTATTGAACAAGCTTTAAAAATTAAACAACCATGAATTATCAAAACAAAATTTTATTGGAAAATTCGACAAAGTTAATAATATTTTAAGAACTCGGAGTACTTTTAAAACAAATCACTCAAATGTTACAAAGCAATATTTTTCTAAAAAACGAAACTGGTCTAATTCTTAATATAGATTTTCATCAACACTAAATTTTCTTGAATTTGGTATTTATTATACATGCTTACGATGCGGACATTTAAATCATCTTTCTCGAGAAGATTGTGCTGTCATAACAAAATTATACTGTACACTTTGAGCAAAAGGAACACATTCAAAAAGTCTGTTTATCTACACTGCTAAAAAATAAAAGGGCTAGTGAAATTCAGTCTGTTGAAAAAGATGAATATGTTACAGATGTTGATGCCTTCAATATTTTTCCTAATAGGTCTAAAGTTGTTGATATTTTCAAATTTACCACTGACTCTTAAAAATTCTGGGTTAATGTGCAGATATATGGGAAAATAAAAAAATTTGCAATTGATTCTAGAGCAGGATTTTCACTTTTGCCTAAACAAGCTTTCGATTTACTGAATTCAACAAAAGTTTTACAACCTACAGACATGAATTTTCGATCATACACTCATGGAATTTTCGAACCATTAGGTTTTGTCAAAGTTTTGGTCAAATATAAGAATCTCACAAGTACTGAAACTTTGTATATAGTTCCAGATATGTTTACACCAGTGTTAGGAAGAACATGGATTCGACATTTAAAAATAAATTTATCTGATATATCAATAAGTGTAATCAACCTGAAGAAATTCAAATAAATACTGTTATTATTTCTAATATTATTAATGACATTATAAAACAATTTCCTACTGTGTTTGAACCAAAAGTGGGGGAAATGCCTAATTTTACAGGCTCCTTAAAAATCCAGGAAAATTCGAAACCTGGATTTTTACAAGCTTACCTTTTACTTTACGCAAGAAATTTGACGAAGAACTTAAAATACTTAAACAAGATCAGATTACAAAAGTAGACTGTAGCGACTGGGATTAGCCTCTTGTTGTTATACCCAAGACTGATGGTAATGTTCAATTATGTGTTGACCATAAAGTAGCTGTAAACCCTCAACTACAAGGTGCACATTATCCAGTCCCAAAGATAGATGAAATACAGAATAGTCTTCAGAACTCTAAATGTTTCTGCACTCTTGATTTATTCAAAGCATATTTACACGTGTAGTGGTTGATGATGAAAACAAGGTAATTCAAACTATGTCAAGGACTTTTCAAATAAATCATCATCTTTTGGCATCAAATCTGCTCCTAGTGAATTCCACAGAATATTAGATCAAATATTAATGGGTCTAAGAGGTGTATTTACATCTTTTGACGATATTATAGTACGTGGAGAAACTTTTTCAGAATGCCATGATCATCTGATTGAATGGTCTAATTAGCCCTTGTGTGCAAAAAATAACTGTTGAGCGACAAATAAACCAAAACTATCTGATCGAATGCTTGAGACGTCTTCAAAAATTCAATATGCATGTAAATAGTTCAAAATATCATTTTTTCAAAGACAAAATTTCATATTTAGGCTATGTAATCCAACAAAACGAAATATCAAAATATCTAAAGAAAACACAAGCTATTATTCATGCTCCGTGACTAAAAAATATCGAAGAATTGAAACGTTTCTTAGGAAAGGTTTCCTATTGTAAATTTCTCCCGAATGCATCATCTCTGACTTATCCTTTAAGACAACTTCTAAAGAAAAATATAAATTTCCACTGGTGTTTTAACTGTGAATCTGCCTTCATTAAATTAAAAAATGAGATTTTATAGCGATAGGGTTTTGATGCCATACAATCCAAATTTAGCCATTGTAGTTGCGTGTGACCCCAGCCCAACCGGCATCACTGGAGTTTTATCCCATATAGTAAATGGTATCGAGAAATCAGTAACCTTTACATCTAGATCCCTAACAATTTCTGAACAAAATTACAGTGAACTGGATAGTGAAACATTAGCAATCAAATTTACAATTCAAAAACTTCATAACTACATCTGTGGTAGATAATTTACACAAATAACTTATAACTGCCCATTATATAGAATTTTTCATCACAATAGTAAAATACTTCTATGGCATCATCTCGATTACTAAGATATGCAGCATTTCTTGGTGAGTATAATTATAAAGTCCAACATAGAAAAAATGAAGAAAATCAGAATGTTGATTACCTCTGGAGAGCATCACTTAAACTTAAAGATCCAAACATCTTACAAGACGATATTATTCACTGCCAGTTGATATTATCACTGTTAACCAAATTTCAACTTCTTCTTGAGACAATTTCTAAAGAGACAGAGGGTGATCCAGAATTATCAGTTTTAAAACAGGAACTTTTATCAGGTAACAAATATGATTATGAATATTCATTACAAGGGAGTAATTTTTTAAACGAAACCGAGCGTACAGTCCTGAAAAACTTCGAACAGTGATATTAAAAGAACTTCATCACACACATTTAGGAATAGTTAAAATGAAGAATTTAGCCTGAAGATACTGTTATTGGAAAAACATCGATTGAAATATAGAGCAATTAGTTCAAGACTGTAGAAGTTGTGCAGAAGTAAAAGATAATCCTGAAAAAATATCAAATCATCATTGGGAAGAGACATCATCAAATTTTGAATGAATACATATTGATTATGCTGGGACTTTTTTAGGATATCATTTTTTGATACTTATAGACGCAAGATCAAAATGGTTTGAAGTTAAAATTCAACAAAGTTCTCCATCTGCTATTTCAACAATAAGATTATTAAAGGATATTTTCAGTGTGCATAGATTGCTTCCAGTCCTTGACAATGCATCTATATTTACATGTACTGAATTTACAGAATTTTGCAAGGAAAATGGAATTATTCATAAGACAATAGCTCCAGGTCATCCTGCAACTAACGGGCTAGCTAAACGTAATGTAAAATCCCTTAAGCAGAAATTAAAGTCAATGTCCAATGAAAATAACTCAATACCAGAGAAGGTAAGAGAAATTTTACTTCGTCATCGAGCAACTCCATTACAATCCAGAAAAACTCCTTCAGAATTGTATCTTGAATGCCAAATTCAAATTAAACTATATTTATTACATCCAACAAGTAACAGATTCAAATACATACTTCACCCACTATTCCAAATCATAGAATTTTAAGTGTGGGAGATTGTGTGCACTCATGTAATTATGCCAACAATAAGCTATCATGGAAATTTGGCAATGTTAAACAACAAACTAGTAAATTACACTATTTAATAAAACTTAATAACGGGAAAACTATAAAAAATCACATAAATCAATTGAGGAAAAGTGATGTTCCTAAAATTCCAAGAGTTACATTTTCTCCAAAGCCTGATGTCATTTATCTGAGGAAATTGATCCTTACTTTTTTTTTATCCTACGTCGAGACAGCGGCCTAATCGGCCATGAGTCCACTGGCAGCCCAATGAAAATTAGCCTTATTGTGAAAGTTGTCGGGTAAACAGTTCAAAAGAGCAACTCCATTGACAAGCGCAGGACAGCTTGTCAAATGAATAAAGTCCATAAAAGCTTCTGAAGGACACAAGGTACAGTAGGGCGTGTTGACCACTTTGATACGGCTTAAGTGTCCCTGGAGAAAGTCATGTCCAGTCAAAATTGTGAAAATGGAGCTTGGAAAGCACATGGGGAGTGGAGAGTTCAACAGGGAACCCCAAGCCTTGTCTTTAGTAATTTCACTATATGAATTATGAAGGTCTTTGAGGAGTTTGTTTTTGATTAAGTTGCAAATTTGTTGGTATGATGAAATAAAATCAGGCTGTTGCAGTTTACATCCATTCTTTGCAAGGTCATCTGCTTTTTTGTTCCCATAGATATTACAATGGCTAGGTATCCACTGAAGAACAATTTCCCACCCGACAGAAATGGCATGATTGAAGAGTGATTTTACTTCTTCCATGTGAAATGAATCGCTTATTGAGAATGAAGTGATGACCATAATAGCAAACTGGGAGTCAATAAAAAAGACAACTTTCTTTAGTAGAGTGCTCAGTCCAAAAAGATTCACAGTGGCACACTTTATGGCCTCAATTTCAGCATAAAAGTTTGTTACCCCAGATCCCACAGGTAAAGATTCCTCAAAAAATCCCCTGCAGTACACACCAGCTCCAGTTGAGTCTCCTGTTGCCGAGCCATCTGTGTAAATGTAGAGCCATTCATCACTTGGGTATTTTGTAGCAATAGTCTCTAGGGAATGGATTCTGCAAGTCTCTGGGTTAGCATTGCACTTCTTTTCTAACGTGCCGATTGTGAGGCAAAAGGTTGGGATTTTACGATCAGGGGGAGGCTCAAATTCGACAGGGCGGGAAGGTTTGAATGTCAGGATGTAATCCCTTTTGAGACTCTCAGCCTTGGACAAAAAATTTTCATGAGTTTTTAGTCTTAGATTACTTTTTTGTGTGTGGGGGACATAATCCCTCCAATGGTCTAAGTCAAGTCCCCTGCATTTTTCTGCCAGGTTTATTTGTTTGCTTGTATCCCCATCTTGGAGAATGGCAATTAAAGTTTCCAACAAAAATTGTATTTTTATCAGGGATATTTTCTATGATTGAAGTCAATGGTTCGTTTCCAGGAGGATTATACACGAAGATAAACTTAGTGTGCATATTGTTTTTCCAAATATTAAGTTCCACTCCCTCAAAAGTGTTATCTTGCATGGTATGAAGTATTTTGAAGTTACATGTATAGGTGTTTTTCATTCCGACCATAATGCCAGAAGCTATTTGGTGTGCTCTAGGCAAGGTGTACAGTGTAAAGCCATGACATTTATAAAATCTAAGGGCATCAGTAGATGCACCGACCTCCGCGATTGCAAATACGTCACAGTTTTCTCTTGTCACAATAGACTCGAACTCACAATATTTAGTACTAGACAGGCCACCAGCATTCCAGAAAAGGGCAGAGGTGGCAGTCGCGTTCAGGCCCTTAGAAGAACTTTATTTTTTGTTTTGATAGCAGGCATAATCACAATTGGGCTGCAGTGACGAAAGTGTGTGTCGTTCGGTTACCAAAAGGCATTCTAGGGGGCACCACGTAGAGGCGAAACACACCACCCCCCAATCGATCCTTACTGAAAATCATTTCGACCCCATGCAATCAGAAGTTGGAATTATGGTAAGCCAGTATCTGGTGTTTCTAATGGTTCCAGTGCCCCATAAAGCCCTCCTTTTCGAAGATCAGCAAGAATATGAAACCACCACGTTATCTATCAGACTACGTAATTTAAGTGTGGGAGAATGTAATATTCGCTTAAAAACGAAAGTAAACAGAACACTTGAGTTCAAAACTATAAGAATGTTTACAAACAGAACAATTCGATAATGTTAATACATGTATGTGTGTCGTGCCATTTTTGAATATAATAATTATTACATTCTGGCTGCTTCAATGAACATTACTATAAAATACACTGCAAATTTCTAAAAGATAAGCTGATTTTCTGATAAATAAATTCACTTCTGAACAAATAAATAGTTTAGGATCATATTTTTTAAGACAGTTTATTTCAAGAGTTTACAGAAGCTTTGAATCAGCCACAGGTATTGAATAATTTTTGTTCTTTCAATATATGAAGAAATAAGTTTCTTTTCATTTTAATAAAATCGAAAAAGAAAACACTGTTATTTTTAAGCAAGTTTTATATTTTTATATAATAATTTGAATTAGTTAGCATAAAAAATCAAAAAATAAATTAACTATAAATAATTTTTATTGCATATAATTATAAATAATAACATTCCTTTCAAATGCTTATTATTAATAATACATAAGTTGTCATTTCTAACACTGATAAAAAAATAATTATGATAGTAAAACAAAGAATAAATATTGAATTTTCTTATGTTTTCAAAGATATTTCTTTTGCTTTTAAATTAAACTCTTGTGTATAAGTTCCTTCTAACTTACAGTATTTAAATTTTGTGTGTTTATAAATTAAGTCAAATAATTTCTATAATGATATTGATTTTATAATATTTTTATTACTTTTGAAATTTAATTAATATATTTAGTACTATTTTTAATTTTGAAAATTTGCAGCTTTTATTATGATTTATAGCTTAATAAAAAATCATTATGGACTATTAAAAAGATCATGTCCCATAATTATGTGATATAAAAATAATTTAATTCATGAGAAAGTAATTTAGTTATTTTAATGGTCATTTTATTTGACTTTATTGATTAGAAATCATTATATTTTCTAATATAATACGTTTAGAAAAATAGTCGATTTTCTCTTACAAAAATTAATGTCAAATAGAGAAATTTAAAAAATATTTCAATCATATGAAAAATGGTATGTATTCATATTTTGTGTGCTTATATTAACTCTTAAGTGAAGAAAAGTAGTTGAGTCAGATAAATTAACTAAACTAACCAAGTGCTTAAAAGCCTCCATTGAAATGATATATTATTTAATAACTGATCAGTTTGTTTTTCATTATGTTGCCATTTTTTCTGCAAGTAGGCTGAATTGATTATACATAGCTTTAAGTGGTTTCCAAACCATTATGTACAATGTCATCCAAGGTGAAAGTTGAAGTCATGAATTTTGCAATTGAAACCTGGTGCTTGAACTGAATCTCTTAACTACTTACATTCATATTGATGTAGTCATGGCTTCTAAAGCTGACTAATCAATCAGTCATTGAATCATGAAGTTCCAATTTTGTTATTTCCCTTTATATATATTATTGATATTATTAAATGTGTAATGTCAAATGAACAGAATTTGTAGTGTCAAATATCATAAAATATTTTAAATGCATTAAAATAAATTTGCATACTTAAATTATTATTCCACTTTAAAACTTTGTAGGCTTTCACACAAGAAACAATATTTTTAATACTTGAAGAACATGTAGTTATTTTAATTTATATAAAATTTTTGTGTACAGGAAAAGTTTATTCAAAAGAGAAAATTAAGAATATTAATTGTTAAATGAATGACACTGATTGAAAAGTGAAAGAATAATATTAGTTAAACATTTTTAATAGTTCTTATTTGTACCAAAATAAGTTATTCATAGACAGTTATTATATAGACAGACAGAAGCTTGTTAAACTTACAATTAAAAGTTTTTGCAACTTACGACTTTTTGATGTCTAGTTCATTTACAAGAGATTATATAAGTTAAAAAAATATTACTTTTTCATAAAACTGTTTTCCAAGAAACGTCATATGCATAAAGGTGATCATCTTTATCTTATCTCTTTTGCTTCCAACTGCAACAGTTTATAAAAAGATTACAAGATAAAAGTTTTGAAACTTACTAGAAGGGATTTTTCTAATTAATATATTTAGAAGGAGGATATGCTTAATTCTTACTCTTCAATTTTTTCAAATAAGTTCTTATTTGAAGAATATTAATGTGCTAGTGAAATAAAATTAAATTTATATTCTCTAGTTGTTGTTACTTATCTCCTGGGTTCAGCAGAGCTAAACTAGGTCTCTTAATTCTTTATTCCTTAGGGCATAGCAAGTCCAATTTTGGACTTTAAGCCATAAAATCCAACCAACCAGCCAACTTTATTCTTTAGTACTTATGAGTAATGAAAATCTTTAAAGTAATTAATGTTCAAAGATTTTTTTTATGATTATTTTCCTTCATAAGTTTGAGTTTTTTAATAATATATTTTTAAAAAATTAAATCTGTGACATAGTAGAGTTAATTTGTCACTTTCTAAATGAAGGTATAATGAAAACATTCTAGTTCATTCCTGTAGAATGAATTGATTAAACTTAACAATCTAAAAAAAGCATTGCCCTCCACTGGATTCAAAGCCATTGTGACATTTTTGGGAACAAGCTGGCTGATAGGCTTGCTAAAGCGGGATCTCTAATGTCCGAAGCTGACTCTCCCCTATCTCTGTGTAATATTAAAAGAGCCATTTACAGTAAATTAAAAAATAGAACCTATGTGTATAGTGATGCTGCTGTAGGTAAGATATAGACTGTTATGCATAACAAAAGTGGTAGAATCCCCAGTTCCCTGCCTCAATTTGTTGGAACTACTTAATTTAATTTGCTTACAGGACATGACTATTTGCTGAAGCATTTACATCATATTGGAGTTAAGGATTTGACTTGTTGTCCTCTGTGCCAACTGGGGGAACTGGATAGTGACCACCTCAGGCATTCCCCCATTGTTTTAAATTTTCAAGAAGACAACCTCATGGACACTATTTTTAATTCTTTTTATGTTTCATTTTCACTTTATTGAGCGGCTCATCAACTTATGCCAGAGATGCTAAAAACGAGTTTAGAATGAAATTTAAAAACAAAAAAATTTATTTAATATACATAGTAACTTTGTACTGTCTTTCAATATTGAAGTACAAGTAATTTTTCTTTACACAATAATATTGTTTTATGAAAAAAATTACTGATATATATTTAAAACAATCATAAATTTAATTTGAATAAGGGAATATAATTTACAAAATTCACTTATAATGTTAATTTTATAAAGAGCACTGTGGAGTTGTGAGATAAAATTCATATGGTCAGTTTTATTTTGCAGGTTTTTAATTCAATTTTATTTACAAATTTAAGAGCTGAATCTTCAACTGATTTATTTTCTGTTCAGAAGTTTAGCTTTCACTTTTGATGTGGATATAGGCTTGATATGTAATCCTGAATGTCACATATCTAGTTAAATTTGGTCAAGTCAATTTCAAGCTATAGATTATAGTCATATTAGCTATCATGAAAAAAGTTACTCAAATTGAATCAATAATATTAAAAGTATTATTTGTATAATATGTAGAATTAACTTCTGGAAATAATTTTTAAAAAAATTATTCAAATCCGAACAAATTTTTGGGATGAAAACATTTGCATTATTTGTTATGTATTATGTTCCTAACATTCATCTTATTTCTACTCAAAGAAAGGAAAACATCACATGTAGAGTTGGACAGGTGACATTCCAATATGCAAATGTTATCTGTGGCCACTGAGTCACAAATCATGTACATTGATGGATTTATCTTTCACTGCAATTACACATTGGGATATTTGCAAAAATAGTAATGTTTGTAGGCAGTAGAAAGTAATAAATGGAGAGAAACCTAAAAATTACTTTTCCAGGTATCCAACTATTTTCAGTTTTTCATGTCTAAAAGTTACTGTTGAATTGTGTATCAAAAAAAATTTTTTTTCATGTAATCATTTATCTGTATAAATGTGTATAAGCTTGAACTTTTAAGCATAACTTAATGGAAAAGAAATTTTTATTCTGATAGGATTCAAATAATTATTTATATAATTTTTTGTTCCTTTACAAGATATAATATTAATCTGAAAACTTTCTTCCATTTTCAGATCATAATTTTGAATATCTAAGAATTTTCTTCATTTTGTGTTCACATAAAGCTGGAGTTTGCTTTTCAAAGTGTTTTTGTTTCTTTTTTGCTTTTTGCTTACATTTATTAGTTTCTTTATTAATTATGTTATTGTTTTTTTATCCATATATTATACAAACAAAAAATTTAATTGTAGTTTGCTTTAATGTTAGTATTTATCATATTAGAAATGACTAACCTTCTTAGTGCCATGTTAGATTATTTACTATTTTGTAAGTAGAATGCCTTAATGATGATTTATTTATAAACTCTTCATTAAAATCATCTGACTTATGCCATTTAAAACTTAATTTCATTATATTGTATCTCTATGTTGTCTGCATACACTATCAAATTGAAGGTGCAAAATATATAAAATCAAAAATTTTATCATTTTGAGTTGTTTTATAATGTAATATATTTGAGTTTATACAAATGATGTACATGTCACTTCATTTTTCTCTATAAAAATTCATTATTTACATGCATATCTTATTAATGTGTGTAGTTATGTATAAGTGTGCAATTTCTTTGTTAAAATTAAATTGTTATCCACACACACATACAAAATAATTACATTTTCAGGTATTTCTACTTAATTAAAAATTACAATTCTCTTTTAATTTCAATTTGTTTTGCAATTAATATAAGGAAATATGATTAAAAGTGTCTAATGAATCTTATGTAATACCTTAACAAATAAACATATCTAGTTGATTTTAAAGAATTTTAACTAATTCTAAAAATTATATTATTTTAAATAAAAGATATCAAATTTATAGTGAAGAAAAATATTGCACAAATATGTTGTTCCCTTCTATATTTCCAAAATCTTCAAATATTGGTATACTTTTGCTGAGCACCTTAGATTTTTAAGTCTGTATTTCTACTTTGAAAGTTTTTTAATCTGCTACTTGAATTGTACAAAGGATTGTGTTATTCCTTTTTATTATATTTACATGTGAAAGTATCTAATTGGCTATTAATCAAATTATTCAAAACATGCAAATTTTAAATAGTCTTAAGAAAACTGTACCGTTAATTTGGCAAATTTATAATAAAATTAATATTTTCAAATATTATATGACTTAGATACACATTAATCTTAAACCACCATTTAATAGCACTGTTAGTATTTAAGAAAATAATTCTACAAATTCTTCCTTAAATTATCAAAATGTGCTCAAATATTTTATGCTTTTAGATTACATTATAAATTATCATAAAAACTTTTGTTAGAAATATTGTGAAAATGTGTTACGTGAGAATACTTATATAGGTGCAAACTGCTATCATTTTAAGATCATTATTTTTACTAAAAAATCAAATAATTTATCTAATTTTATCTTTTAATATTATGTAATATTCATCTTACTAACAATCCAAATCGTGCAAAAATTTTCTTTAACCTTTTGAATTTAAATAAAGTATTTAGTATAAATCTAGATTTTTTTTTATCATCATTCATCAACATGTAGGGGAGGTCTTAATATAAAGAAAAATTATTTTATGCATTTCAAAGGTATCCCATTCAAAATTTTAAACTTTAAATCTATAAGACTCTCACCGATTTTTGGATTTCTACCTTTTTTTATATGACAGCAGAACAACCATATAAGAATAATTTTTTAAAAGAAATTGGCACCTATGCTTCCAATTATAAAAACCAATGATTTTTTTGTTTATTAGTGGACAAAAAAGTAAGTGTTTTTCACTCTAGATCATTCAGAATATTTAATAGTTATCGCATATTCATAATATTAGATTTTTGTCAAAATGAATGCATTTCAATGTGACCTTTTTTTCTCTGTAAATTTAAACATCAGCTTTGTATATTTAATCTACTGTATTGTAAATTTTGTTTATAATAAAATTTAAAGATTAAAAAAATATTTTAAATTTTGTAATTTTTATCTCTTATGTAAGTTTTAAAGGTGGAAATATTATTATAAGAGAATTTAAAGTTTTCAAAATGACAATACTTTTTATATTTCCAATAATTTTTAAATAATGGTTGTTTATTTATTTGTTTTTTTTTTTTAAGTATTTTTTCATTATTTTGGAAGTAAAAACTTAAATATTGTAAAAAAATATTAAATTGTTGAAATTCTCTAAAAAGGTTAGTTTTTTTTAAGTTACTATCTTATTTAAGTACATACATAATTTAATTTGCTTAAAATTATTCAAACTGGTAGCTTAAAACTACTTAATCTGCTTCTGTTTAAAAAAAAAATTTTTTTATTTAGATTGCAATTTTGAGCATGAATGTTTCTAATGGCTTAGAATTCACTTTAAATTTCATTTTATCCCATATTTTCAAAAAGTAAAGAGTGTGTAAAATTAACCAAATAAAAAAAATTATTATACCATTTATCTCTTTTCTTATTTTTAAGTGAACTTTATTTTTACAAAAGATGCAACGAATGACCGTTCATAAGAAATAATTTTAATTTGAGCCCATTTACAGCTTTTTGTTTTTAATTAGTAACTTGAAACAAAAATATAAATACTTAAACTGTAATACATGATATGTGATATATATATATATATATATATATATATATATATATATATATATATATATATATATATATATATATATATATATATATAAAGTTTTATTTGAAACTTTTTTATACATATCAGTAGATTATATGTGATTATTTTATATTTTCTTTTGTTCTATATTGTGCAGTTCTGTGTCATAAAAGATATAAATTTGTTATTGCTAATAATTTTTTCTGATATATATATAATATGCATTTTGTTTGCAAAAATTTTTAAAAGGTTTTTATGTGTTATTTATTGGATCATTCATTAAATGTACACTGTTATTAATAACTTCTTAAATAAAAATCATGGAAATTTTTGTTTCCGTAGTTAATGATAAATTACAACAGTTTTTTTATAAATAAATATGATCAGCATAATGTTAGTTTAAAATACTAATATAAATGTGAGCTATGCTTATTTATTATGTGCACAGTTAATTATGCACCTTGTGTTCTCCCATTTGAACAGTTTTTATTCCATGAAAACATTTTAACTAAACTATATATCACAGTAATATTTTCATTCAGTTCAAATTTACAAAGCTTATAACATTTAAGAATTTTTATTTTTTTCATAAATTTTATTTTAGGAAAAAATATTCAGGAAAAAAGATATTTATAAATTATGTATGAAGGTTAACATTTTATGTCTTGATTTTAGGTAGCAAATATTTCAATTATTTACTCATTATCTAAGAAATAATTTTTTTAATTGCATTAAAAAACAATGTGATACATTTTGAAATTTTTATTAAATTCCTGAACTTATTTTGAATGTATTTTATTTCATAAACAAACTTATTCCCTTTGTAATAAACACTTACAGAAATTATTTTCATCTATGATATAATATATATATATATTTATTTATTTTTTTTTTTTTTTCCATTTTGTGTGTGTGATTGCAAGTGTATTATTTCAAAAAAAAAATATTCAAGAAAATCGATATTTCTAAATTATGTATAAATGTTTACATTTTTTTATTAACACATTTAAACAAGATATTTTCATTATATTATTCTTGAAATGTACAAGTTCTTTCTGACAGCTGATTTTATTAAATTATAAATTTAAAATAAGCATAAAGTAACCTATTTAAGAAATATTTTCAGGTTTAATTTCTTATACATTTTGTTTAATTTTCTGCTTATATGATGTGGTTTTTTCTTTTATTATAAGTATTAAAGGATTATATTGAAAAACTTTTCATGCATAATACTCCTATAACCACAGTTTTTGTTGCTTTATGCTGTCAAATGTTTTATTTTCTAGATAGGAATTCATTTCATATCTTCAGCACAAAAATAAGTTTTTGGAAATATGCTTCAAACTTATGTATATTTTAAAATAAAATAAAAACTGTATTGTTTACCATATTTAAAATGAAAATTATTTTTCTCAGTTTGTTATTTAAATGTAAACTGCCAAGCAACTAGCATGATCAACTTAATTTGTTTAAAAAATATAATATTTTCCACTTTACATTAATGTTAATGAAATATTTATCCAAAAATATAATCATAAATTTTTAGAAACTTTACAATAAATATTAATGTAAATAAAACTTTGCTATTTATATTTATTTTTAGGTTTAAAAGCTATATGCTGTGCAGTAAAAAATATTTATAAATGTTATTTATATTACTTAAGGATCGTGTTTGCTATAGAAAAGACAATAAATAAAAACCTTTAAGGAGATCAATTTGGTTGGACATAGCTTATTTTCTTCCGATCAAACGCTATAGCTTCTGAATAATATTCAGAATTACTGTAATTACATTTTCTGACAAATTTGCATATTCAGATTCTAAATTACTCCTTTTAAGATGCATATTTCCCTAGAATACAATGTATATGAAAATATGAAAACAATTGTATATATATTTTCTGTAATCACAAAGTGACTAACTCACTCTAAGGTTATACTTACCTTTGCAAGTTTACAACATTTGGGTAAATATTGAATTAAACTATAAAACAAAAGAAATAATTGCCTTCGCATAAATAAATATACTTTACAATCCTATGTAAATGATAAATGCAAAATTATTTTTTTCTTAGCTTTTACTTATTTTCAATTCTTGATTATATTCAAGAGAGAAAACTACAGAAGCATAAAAAAACCTTGTTTGAATTATCAAGAGTGTGCATAGTTTAGCCTGCTCAAATTATCTCGAGCGTATACATCAAGGAGTTAAAATGCATCCTAAAAGCATGGAAAACAAAGCTCAAGCTTAAAATATTGCAAAAATTATAAATTAAGCTAGTGGAGTTCTATAAAAAAGTCAATTTACTGGTTTACATAAATACACTTAATGATGCTTCCACATTAATTTATCTTGCTAATGCAATAAATTAGCAGGAGAATAAAATAATGTTTAAATAATTAGAATTATTTTTTAATCAGAAGGAAAAAAATATCCAATTACTATTAATACATTGTGCAAATTCGTTTAGAGAAAATATTCAGAAGATAATGTCACAATATTGTTTCTTTAATCAAATAATTGTATATGTCAGCAAAATCACACACAAATACTAGAATTGAAATTATAAAATCTTTATTGATTAAATAAGCAAAATACTACTGACTCAGTACGTACTTCATAAAACTATCTCATAAGATTAGAAATGTTTGTCCTATATGCTGTAATGAAAAAATGTTAAAAAAAAAACAATTATATGTGTTATAGATTGTCAAGAAACATTAATAAATATTATAGCATTAATGCAAAATTGTTTAGTGAACTGTATAGTATATAATTATCTGCTAACTACAGTGCTGCCCTTTAGTGATAGGAAACTCAACCCTTAAATTTATGTACTCTGTGTTGCATGTTTTTCTATTAAATACAGCACATTCGAATGATGCAGATGAGGAAGTATGTTATCTTTAAAAATTTATGTCATAAAAAATAGCATTGAAAGCAATTTTTTGTAATTACTTATAAAAAATGCTTCTAATGGCTATGTACTCACTAAAACTACATGTAGAAGACTTAAAAAATCATTGCAATGTGATATCTTAAAAACATTCTTTCTTGGTTCTCACCAATCTTGGCTTCAACTGATAGATCTTAATTATAAATTTTTTCACTGATAATAAACAACTAACATATTTAATCATCATAACAGCAATAGTACTAAAACATTTGCCTGATTATTATTATATTAATATTATTGCATATTATATGCCACAACAAGCATTATCCATTAAGATAATAAATCTTTGGCAAGTCTTTCCAAATCAATATAAACTAACTTATTATTTATTACATTTGCACATTGCCACTTTAAAAAATTGCCCCAAGACAGAAAATTTCAAATTAAAATATTTATTAATCATTTTATGCAATTTTACAATATAATTAATTATATTATAAAATTTATATAGTTAACTTTGTATTTTAAAGAAATATTGTAAATTTTCATTCAGAAAAATTAGATTCCTTTGCATTATATTTTTTAACATGAAAAAAGCTTAAATCTTACTGTCCAGTATGTATTATAATTTCTTATGATCTTGTACTTGATATGTTTGTAGGATTTTTACTGTGCAAAAATTCTGTACTAATTTATTAACATCTTAAAATACATGTAGAAATTTAAAGAAAGTTACCTTACAAATCAAATTATATTGAAATACCACCTTTCCTAGATTATTAAAAAAAACTGTCTAATTACTGAATCCAATTATAGATATATTATTAAATCTATAAAGTAGGTCTCATTTAATGTTTTTTTCATGTGATAAAAAATTCATTTAATAAGCTATTAATGTATTTAAATTATGAAACATTTTACATACACAGAAGCACCAGTAGAATATCTATATTCAATAAGTCTAAAAAGTTCATAAGCTGCTTGAATAAAATGCAGTACATACAAATGCTATATCCCAATTATTTCATTAAAAATTCAAAAGCAAAGCTTCAAAGGACCATGTAATTTATGAACCGCATTCCTAACTATCGAAAGATTTTATTTTCTTTATAAAAAAAAACTTTTCTACATTATTTTATACATACAGGGTTAAATATCAAACAATTTATTTACTGTATAAATATTACTAATTTACTCTCATCAATAAAAATTTCCATTATTATTTTATGTGCAGTTTCATCAAGATTTAATGAATAAATTTTGCTCACTAATTATTAGATAAGTTAGTTCATTATTAGATAATCGATGCATGAGCTCAATAATTGTTAGAAAAATAATAACAGGAGCATGTTTTTATTAAAAAATTTGGTCATAATCATTTTATGGTAAGTAGCTTAATTGCATACAAGAAGTTTTCAGATTGATGTCACAACTAGTCTCATCACATTAGTACCCAGATTATGTGACGAGAATGATGAACTCCATTCTGGAATCCAGCAAAATTTCAGATAAAACTAATCTCAAATGGTCCTTTTACTTGATTAATTTCACATATTGATTGTAAAAAAAATTTTAGAATTAATTAAAAAATTTTAAAAGAATTTTTTAATTGAAATCTTAACTTCAAAAATTTTGAAAAGGTAATGCATCCCCAGGGTAGAAAAGTACCACCCCTGGAGTTGCATACTAATATAAATGATAATTATAAATCAATTAATGCATATATATATTCACAACAAGAAGTTGAAAAATTTAACTTTGAAGGTGCTAAAGTAATATAAAATAATTTTAAAAATAACTTTAAAAGTAAATAAAATTCAAATTTTTGTTGGTAAATATAAAGTAACAAACAATGCTAAAATGAATGTATTTGGCATAATTTCGCTTTTATGATTTACAATTGAGAGAACTTTTTTTGTGGCAAGCGCAGATTTCTTTCAGTCATATTGATATATTCTTAATTTTGTAACTAATTAATGGTTTTCTAGATTCTTGCAAATATTTCACCTCATTTCTTTACTCTTCACAATTATTTTCAATGACACTTACCTTGAAGACAGGAAAATTTCAGATGTCTATCAAGAAATGGCTAGTAATATTTTTCTTGTTTCATGTTTGTTTTATGTTAGACTTATCATTTTTAGCTATCATTTTCATAATCATCATTTATTCAAGTAGCCAAAATAAAAATAACTTTTAGTACTAATTTATTTTACTTATGGAGGATTTGCCACATTTATTATTTACAGATTTCATTAATCATTGGAATCATCTCTTCAGATATTAATTTGCAATATAAGTTTATTAAAATCTATATTAGTATAAAGATAGTATATATTTCCCAATTTTTGATTATATCTATATGATACTTGTAATGCGTACATATTAACAATAAGAAATTTAATTGATGAATCTAATTATTTCATAAATATATATTCCTTCACATATATATTTGTGAAAGAATATTATTAATATATAGATGTCAACTGTGTAGTAAAGGAAGAGAGATAATATTTAGTCAAATGTTTATATAAGTGTTTGCCAAAAATTGTATTATATGGTCACAGCTAACCAATATTAATACTCATTTTATAATAGCAAAACATTTTTGCTAAAAATGTTTTACAAAATTGTTTTAACTCTACATTTAGTTACCTATTTTTGATGTCAATGATGATATTCTATATAAGTTGGGCAATGAAACTGAAGCACTAATAAATAAATATGTGAATGCTTCTAATAATGTATGCACGACTTAATGAATCCCTTGTATTGTTTATACAGCACCACAGATTAAAATATTAAGCTGAATTATAGAATATTATATGAAAAATTATTATCCCTACAATATGATGAGTATGTTAGTCAAGAGTCACTTTTTGCAGATTAGGCTTAATTTGATAGGGTATTGCAATTAAAGTGAAATCTAAAGCATACATTCACATTAAAAGGTGGAAGTGCAGCCAACGAACAAGTGGACTGAAAACCAGAATGCTAACCATTCAGGATAATAAAATTAATTTTTAAATAATTATTAGATTTTTACAACATTCTTTTTATCTTCAAAACTAATATACAATATAATCAACAGAATTTCTGAAAATAATTTTGATGAGCAGCTTTGACAATTTAAAAGAGCTCACTAAAGGTATATGTGAAAAAGTGTTCTATAAGTACTTTTTGAGAAAATAAATTTTCAATACAAAACATCTGAAATAATTTATTTTTGACTTAATTATGTTAGTTTAAGTATATATTTTAGGTGTCATAAATAATAAAATTTAAATCTATATAGATAAGAAATTATCATAATAAAGTGCATATGGAATGATTTTTTTTTTTTTTTTGAATAAGAATTTAGGTAAAACTTCCACTAAACATTACAGTATTTTAAAGAAAAACTATTTTTTTTATAATAAAGACCATTAATTTTCTCATTACTCATATAACAGGACAGTTATTTATTAATTCTCAGAATCTTAAATATAAGTTAGATCATTCTTAATGCCCATCTACAACTTTACTTAAGAGTAATTCATAACCACTATACTTAGGGTGATTAAATCATGGGTATTTTAAATCTTATATGCATTTTTCAGTTTATTTTTTAGATGAGTTTACACTGAGGACTTACCAATTTAAAAAATTTTACATTGTCTCCAATTATTTTAACTTAAATACCCTATGTGTAACAAATCTCGGTTTACTTATAAAAATTTAACTGAATATACTTTTGTTATTGAATGAGAACATCATAGCAGTTATCTACACAAAAAATATTCAAGTAGAAGCTGAAAAAACACTATGTTTAAGTCCCTGGCTTTACAGCTTTATTTGATAATACTGAAAAATATTATAATAAAAGGATTCAAAAATTGAGAAAATAGTTATTTGTGATTACAAAGAAATTTTTTTTACAATTTTTCAAAATATTTAAGAATTAATCGTGATTGCTTAAAATTGTATATAGATCTATAACAGTAAATTTTTTCATTGTTATCCACTTTTTTGCTCGCAAAAGAATGCAGTAGTCTTTTTAATAATTTCTTTCTGTAAGTTATACAACGATTTCTTAATTTATTTGTTAACTTCATTAATTTAATTTCCTGGTTACTGTTTGTTCTATGGTAACTTTCAACCCACAAGGAGTTACAGCTTAAAAATAGATTCTTAACCATAACAAATATCCACATCTAAAACGAGCATTAACCTGCAAACTTTTGAACTCAAATTTAAAAGAAGCCTGGTTGGTTATTCTCATTATCAAAAAGTTGAATTTGAATCGTAACTTAACTAATGATCTGTCATGTTCACCAAAGGTAGTTGAGACACATTAAATTTTTTTTTATCATAGTCACAATGTCCTTCAAATAAAATAATAACTGGGAGTGGCAGGTGAAGTATTTAAAGGGGGCCTTGTACTTGGCCTCTGCTTTTAAATTACAAAGATTTCTACGTAACTGGCAAAAGCCAATTATGGTCTATATAAAGGAAGTATGCTAGTGCAACAACTAAAATTTAAAGCCCTAACCATTCAGTTGACAACTTAATATTTGTTAAATCGATACATTCATTTATCCTATTACTTTTTAATTAGTGATGCTTGAAATTAAATTTGGTTTGTAAGATTGTAAGAAATAACTGGAAATAGGTTCATTTCATTTTCTAACAACTTTTTTCCTGCATTAAAGCAAGTTAAATTTTGATTAGTTAATTTATACTATTCAACATCACAAATATAAAAACTATTTTCAATTATTTCATTTTAACAATAACTACTGAAAAGTGTTATGTAAGTATAATTCTTAAAAATGAATGTATCAGGAATACAAAAAAATAGATTTATTTTTATAAAAATAAACAAGAACAGTAAAAATTATTCTTGCTTATGAAAGTTGTTGTATACAACTTTCATAAGCAAGAATAATTGTATACAACAACTTTCATAAGCAAGAATAAGATAAAATAAGTATTTTACATTTTTAGTGATAAAATATGAAAATATCACATTTTTGTTACGCAAAACACAAAGAATTAAAATTGCAAAACGTTTTCTCGGTCATCTTTTGATAAGTCTTTTTCTGGCATTTTTGTGCTAGTAAATAATTCTATCAAAGATTGTTTTGCACTCAATTTATCTTTTAAGGAAGGTATGCGTAAAATAAGAGTATTCCCAAAATACTCAATAATATTTTTGCAAGTATCAAAAATCTCTGCTTCATCATCTACTTCACAAATAAAAGAATTTGAATTTTTGAGGACACATAAATGAACTTGAGTTGATTGCTCAGTTTCATGTAAATAATGTTTCAAAAACAGCTCAGAAGCATCAAAAAGTTTGGAATAAACTGCAGTTGCCATATTTTTCATATCTCCATAACTAGTAAGTTCTAATTTTTTTGATGGAACATTCTTGTATGCAAGTTCCATATCCAATTTCTCAGAAAAATTCTGAAAAACATGAGGTATTACATAAGCAATAGCTGGAAATCCTATTTCAACTAAAGCAACTAGAGACCCATAGCACTGTTGTAATTTGATTTCACTTGCTTCCAAAGGTGCTCGCAACTTACCCATAGAAAAATCAAAAAGAAATTTCGAATAAGAATTACTTGTTAAAATATGACTAAGGAATTTAGCTGCAAAATTCTGTAAAGAACTGTCTTCTTTCTGGGAACATATGGCAGGCAGACCTTTAGTAATACAAAGAAGAAGAAAGTTCAAGAGTTTAAATATATCTTGATTGCGAAAATACATGCTAGGGTTAATATAGAGGGAATACATCAAATGAAGTATTCTTTTTAAAGATATACGTTTACATTTAAGGAAAATATAATCATTGCATAAACTGTCAACAAATATTGGCACCAATGGTAATATATACGTATTCTTTTTCAAATCAGCCAAAGAAAAAAGTAGCAGTTCCTTATTTTTTGAAAATAGAGCTTTGATAGTTAGAGTAAAATACTCTTCTGATTTTCGATCCATTTTAAAAGTTGGCGACAGCACAGAATTTGAGTTAAAACATCTTACACTGTAAGAAATAACTGATGGTCTCACCAATTCCTGCTCAATGTACGATTCCAAATCAATAAGTGTCTCAGTATGATTTGAATCTTCATTGAATAAATAAAAATCACTGGCTTTTTTCATATCTTCCGTAGTTATTCTTTCATGACGATTATGGATTCGAAAATGAATAGCTTTGGCAACTACTTTTTTTAACATTTTATGAGTGTTTTCAATTAAGATATCGTTCTCATAATTCATATTTAATGACATACTCAAAAAGAATCAAAAATTTAATGAATTGTTAGGTTAAGTTAGGTTATGGCAAAAAATTATTTAAGCGCTTCATGTTCATAGGCTCATAGCTCGCATTGAGTAAGATTGAGTTTTTATTTGAAACCTAAGCAAAAATTGATGGATTGATGATTTTGATAAAAAAAAATGACAATCAAAACGAAAAGATAAGCACGGCGTTTGATTGACAAATGAAAGAGAAATTAGGCCGCTTGGAAATACAAAGATGAGAAAAAAATTAGAATCTATTAATTTGTTTCAAAAAAGAAATTGTTGCATCAATTTTCTCTTTAGGACTCGTTGACAAATCTAAAATCCAAGAGAAAGAAAAAGCTCCAATACCAACTTTGTATAGGACACGATAGCATTATGTGATCCATGGTTTCTCTTTCTCCACAAGAGCATTCATCCGTTGAGGATAGTCTGAATTAATGTAATTTAGCATTTGTCGGAAAAGATCTAGTTCTAACTCTAGCTAGCCACACTTCTTCAAGGCGAAATTAATATAATTGCGGTGAATTTTCATGATAGAAGACATGTGCGAAAAGTTAGAGGCATATTTACTATTAGGGTATAAGTTAGGGGATATACGGGTATTCGTGTTGCCTCCGCCAAATGACACATTTCCTCGCCTTCTTCGCCAAATCTAAGCGATTACAGTCACAGCATGGTAACCCAGCTACGATGAGCTGTAGGCGGAGCTATCATTGCCCGGGGAAAATGTGATTGGGTGAAATAAAGGTGGAGAAATAAACATCATTATGACATGGAGTGAACGTAGTATATTTAGCAGCGTTTTTCTTGTTCTAAGATATTTCGTTCATAATTATATTAGGATTTTTCTGATAATTTTATAAAGCGATTGTCTTATTATATAATGGAAAAAGATTCAAAAAATAATTCTTTGTCATTTTGCACTTCAAATATTAAAAGTATTTTATCGGCATTAATAGACGTTCATTTACAAATATAAAAATCAAAAACATTTATTGTTAGTAAAAATAACTAAAAATAAAAGTTTTTGATTTTTATATTTGTAAATAACATAACACAATAAGTAACTATAAATATGATACAACAAAAACATAGACAACAATCTATCATATCTTTCATCCAAGCGTACATGATTAAATAAGTACTTTTCTTGTTGGTGTAACTCATTTTTTTAGAACAATGATTTTATTAATGCATTTGGTACCAGTGGTTATGACATTTCAATATTAATACTTGGACCTTTAAATGAAAAAGTTAAATATAACATAACCAATAGTATTACTTATCTTCTATAAATAAAATTATTTCATCAAAACTCATCATGTGCTTTTAAAAGCAATGAAAAGAGATTAGATAATTTAAATTGAAGCTTGCATGGTAGTTTAAGTACTTATTGATTATTTTCCCTATTTTTTCAGCAATTAAATTTAAAATTGTTTTATCCATATTATATCTGATAATCATAAATTACATGAATAAAAATTACCATATTTATACTTTATATCTTTTATCTGAAAGTATATAACACATTACATAAGTATTATTAAATACTATAATTTACATATGTATTCTCCTACATACCAAAATTTAATATATATGTAATAAAGGAATAAATTTTTTTGAATTAAACCTGTGAATTAAATATATTTATTGTGTATATTTGTATGTTGAAGTTACTAATCACAAATTTTTTGCAATGGCATATTCAGCATTTCTCATTATTCAAACTCCAAATCATTCAAATATAAGATATTAACTCTTGTTAATGCAATAAAACCCCTTATTTTGTAACATTTGCTGAGCTTATAACTTAATCTTCAAGTTTTTTTGCCCAGATCACATAAATCTCGACATATAAGTATATATTTATTTAAGTGATTTTTAATTATTTCATTTATAGTTTTTTTTTTTTTTTTTTTTGCAAGTTCATAAGATTATATAAGTAGTTACAAATATGCAAAAGAAACTAAATGGTTGTAACAACTAAAAATCAATTTATAAAAAACTTGTCAATAATTATGGATATTTTTCTTCAACTCTTATTACTAACGTCCATGCAATTTGTAGGTTTATTCTTGTGCATAAAGAGTTAATTTTGACAAGAGATTTTCCCACGCTTTCTTGAGAAATTTTGATCTGAATACTCAGCAAACTGAGTCAGAATTAAGGCATTATCACTCTTTCTTGCAAATCTCTTTAAATTAATTCACATTCATTACTACTTGCATTTAAATGTATGTGCAGAGCAGTACTGACCATTACTGTAAATATTGTTAAAAATGTGTTTATAAGTATTTATATTACTAATCTAACCTAGAAAATGTGCGAACAAGTGTATGGAAAAAAGAAATTTTTACTTAGATCAATTTATGAAATAATATTTACTGTTTGTGTATACTTTATAATTAAAATAATCTAGAAATATTTTCCGCAAATAAACTCTACTAAATGTATGGATTATTCAAGAATATGCATTCAAGATATCTGACCTTGTAAATAGTCCCTATTTATTTTTATTTATGTTGTTGTTGCTTATCCTCCATGTCTGACGGAGTCAGACTAGATCCACGAGTTCGTTGACTGTAAGGAAATTTTTATTTATAAAGAATATGAATGAGTGTGATGTCACGCGGCTTGGCCATACCAGATGAAAATACATGGCTCGACAATTAACCAAATGATAGGTAAATGGAAATAATTGTTATATCCTCATTAAAATCTTTCCCTGTGACTAATAATTACACCCCATTGGCAGTCAAAGCAAATAAATTGGTGGTGAGCACCTGGAGCACTGGAACTCGGTCATCCAAAGTGGCAACCAGCCTCCCTTGAGAAATTTTGAGTACAAATACCACAGGAAGTTAAACTGCTTTTCCCACATCTGGTAATAATTTAAAATCGATCAACAAACTAGGGGAGATAACACTTTTCCATGAACCAGAATATCTCCTGTCAATAAAGTAAGCAATTATAAAATGATCTATCGAGACACAGATGCTGTTCGCGTTTTACCCAGTTCATGGGAATTTGAAGGATATCTATTTTGATGCTCTCCCACAATAAATAGTAATATAATATTAACTCATAAAGAGATTATAATGCAAATAATAAAAGCACTTTCTTTATAATAATTCAAGTTGTAGATAGTTTTGAAGATTTAGGTTATGTTTTAAATTTAAAACAACAAAAATCGAATAAAAAATAATCAGAACTCTAGAATTGGATTCAGAAATGTAACAGGAGAATAATAAGACTTGCTATAATTTATAAATAATTTAAAATAATTATTAATTTTACATATTAATATAATTATTATCAAAAATGTATATTTTACAGCAGTGAATGAGGTTAATATATAATATATATAGATTAAATGTATTTATAAATAACAGTGAGTTAGGATAAATTAATTAGTTATGCATACATTTCATTTGCCTTTAATGATGAATTTGATTAATTACTTCATTAGTGTTGATCACTTCAATTTTTTCAAATTCGCCGCTTAAAAATGCTAAGTCACTCCAATAATTTTGTCCCATGGTTGATCGTAAATGTCAGAACTAATTTTAATTTACTGAATGAACGTTCACAGCTAACAATTGACGTTGAAATAGTAAAAATTGTCTGTACACTCATAATTTTAATAACATCTTCAACATACTAGATTATGCAAGTTAAAAGCTTCAATGGAGTTCAATTCTTCAAAAAGCTTCAATTCAAGATTTAATTTCTTTGGAGCATTGAATTTATATACTTATATATTTTTTATAATAAAATCATAAATATTCTCAGCCAAAACATGTAAATTTGTAATATTTTTTATTTTTCAAAAACTGATACACTCAGTATTTAAGTTTTCTATTGACTAAAATTCTTATTGGGAATTAAGACTTTTAATTGTGTTTCCCGATCTAATTAGACCTCGTGTAAAAAAGATCGTTTAAGGACAAACAAATCAATACAGGTATTCATACTAGACAAGAGTTTTAACATTTTTATCTCATGATTATGCGAAATTTTCTCAGTCGTATACTTTACCATTGATGAATGTCTACTTATTTTTAATTTTTAATAGGACATTCTTACGATTTTAAAATATTTTTTTTTATTCAAAAGAGCTTGTTTTGTTTTTTCATATTGTTTTACGCAATGGCATATTATCTTTTTGATTCAATAATTTATACATTAAGATCTTTTTAATTTTTTACAGTGCAGAATCGGCATAAATCGAACATTATTTTTTACAATAATTATGCCCGATTTCATTATATTCCTCCAGAATGACTTCTCTTAAGCTAAAACAGGTTTTTGTTATAATTTGTAATAATTAAAAATAGGTTTTAAATAAGTAAATGTAAAGAACACGAGCAAGACAGAAAACGAAATTCGATATTTTTTTTTGTTCCAAAAATCAAGATTTTTAAAAGTCAAAATTTTCGAACCAAGTTCATCGTTTTTAACAAAACAATATTACTTAAGAATATTAAATCCTTGTGATTTCTAGGTTTTTATTTAATTTTACATTAAATCTAATTTTAACATTCACAACTGTAATTAATATATTTAAATTTTTATTCATAATGAAATTATTTTCATAGAAAAATTATATTTATGTCAGTATCATGCTAATACCTGAGCTTCGTTTCCCTTTTCTGATGAATATATAGCTCGTGACAAGATTATATTTATCAGAATATGGAAACAAAGCTTAGGTATTAGCATGATGCATACTTTTACTGAAGACACAAATGTTTTAAATGTAAATATTTGCAAATTAATGTTATAATTATACTTTCAAGGTTTATTTATTATATTTATCTATAAGAACTAACTAAAAATATGAAAATATATTGAGAGATATAAAATAATCAAAAACATAAATCTTAACATGATGAAATTAATTTTAATTCTATATCGTAAAATTTGTTAATAATTTTTGTTTGGAATCAAATATTCAAATTTAAAAAATAAGGTTTTAAAACAGTATTAATTTTCTAAAATGTATAGAATTTTCGCCACTTAGTAACCACTTGTTCCAACAGATGTTTACAAAATGCACATCTGTTTCAGAAACATAATAAAATGATGTTACCATAAATTAATGATAAAATTTAAATATGTAAAAAGTGTTTGTATTTCGTAATAATAAACGTTATTTTGTATAAGGAAAACAACAAGATAAATTATTTAATTTAACTGTGAGGTTCAAAATTTTTTTAATAAATGTTTATGTAAGTTTTAGGATATTTTAAACTAATATTCCCTAAATATAATCATTGATTAAAAGTTTATGTTTCTTACAAATTCCGGAAAATATTAAATTTCCTTCATCAATAAAAGAAATATTTTCATTTAATGATTTAAGAACTATATTTTAAATATTACATTTTGATTTTCAAGTACTTCAATAAATAACAGCAATACTAAAGGTTATACTTTACATTCCTGAAATAGAATATTACAAATAAACACTATGGTATAATCAATCCTTTTTCGTGTTTTAGAAATAAAATTTCAATGAGTAAATTCTGATATTAAGCTAAAAAATTTGGGTTTGAATAAAATATCTCTAATATAAGAAATAAATTTTATAGTTGCGGTAAGATAATAAATTAAGATACTTGTTTTTAATTAGGTTAACATTAAAGCAAAATTAATGCTGTCGAAACTAGGTAAAGTATTTATTTCCGATTAGTGAATTTATGCTCACAAAAATGTATTTTATGAATATTAAGTACTTTAATCAAAACTATTTAAAAAACATTTGATGCAATTAAGTGAAGCAAAATATTTATATTTTATAACTATCAAATGAAGAAGGAAGTTAAAACATTATTTTACAAAATTATTTTCTTAAACAATGTTTCTCGAAATTTACCACTTCTGATCTTTTGCATATCAAGGTAGATATAGTTAGGTGAAAAGAAAAATATTTAATGTAGAATTAATTTTAATATATGTGAAAAAATGTGTGATATTAACAGTTTTATATTAAATATTTAATAACTAAATTACTATTCTAAATAGTAGCGTTAAGATTTCCCCATTTTTATTTTTGCTTTTATTCTCCTTCTAAAAACAATTTTCATGCGTGAGATATATTTATTTTAATATTTAGGCATAACAATTCAAGAAATACTAAAATAAATATAATAACAACGTAGATTCCAGTAAGGAACGATATTTTTTTACAAAATTATAGAAACAGAAATCATTCGGAACATGAAAAACTTACAATCAACATTTTTTCCCAATATTTAAACTGAAGTCAGTAGCTTACTATTTCCCCTGAAAGCTATTGTTAGGCAATTAAGTTAGTTTATTATTTTTTTCTAATTATTAAAAATATACAATTTTGTCAAAATTCTTCAGTGTGTAAGTATTAAAGCATTCAAACCACTTCTTTTAATGATTTTGAAAATTATTTGATGATTTTAGAAATATAATGTTGATGTATATATATATTTATATTTACTTTAGAATTTAAATACAAAAACTGCTTAGTAATAAATTTCCGGATAATATTTCCTAAATAAAGAAAATTCATATTTAGTGTTGCAAAAAATTATAACAGGGACTTGTAGAAATTTTCTAGCCGGACATTCACAAATCAAACCACTAGCACACGTTGGTTTCTTCAGCTGACAGCGATTGATGGACTTCCCCGCTGTAAGTCATTACAATGAAATTATTTTGAGATGGTCTAGTGTAAAGCCGGAAATACGTCCCATCAATAATTAGAGGCTTTTGTATTCTTGATAAGAGCTAATGGGGGTGTTATACAGGGTGTTATATCTGTTTCTTATTGATTAGTAAGGATGCAAATTTTAAGGACATCTAACGCAATTCTTTTATTTGTAATTTAATTTTAAGAATTTTTCATTAATGATTTTTCAATTTTATGAAATTTCCCCTTTCTTTTGAGAGCTATATCTCATCATGTTATTGTTGTTAAAATACAATTAAAAGTTAACACTTTATATTTACAAAAGAAAATATAAAATTTTAATAAAATATTGTTTGTTAAATAAAAGGATCTAATATCTTATAAAAAATTAATAGAATGTTAAATAATATTTCAGAAAATTAAAATATTAAAAAAAATTTTCATTTTGATGTTTTTTAAATAGTAAATAACCACATCCAGAGAGAAGTGCTGATGACATATTTATCAGCCGAAGCAATATTAATTAGATATTATATTCTTTATTTGGAATAGAAAAGATTTATTTGATTAATCAATATTATAATTTTTTATAGACATGTAACTTGACTTCGGCTATATAACTAAAATAGAAGACATTTCAAATGTTTAAATTTATAACTGCAAAAAGTATAAAAAATAAGTTTCTTTTTATTAACTTTCCTCCTTTTCCATAATCATTTGCATATTTTTAGTACAGTTTTTATTATTTTTTGAGGTATTTTGTAAATTACTAGAGGTAATATTTTAACTAAGGACGCTTAGTTTCTTATTAAGAAAAAGCAATTTGGCCAGTACATTTCGGGGATAATATTTTTAAGTAACATTTGTTATATATATAGTTTAATTGTAGGTATATCACATTTACAGTTTTTCTGATAAAGAAGTAATGCTTCTTTATCAGATAAAGTGCAAACGTGATATACTCTTCTCTTTTACTATAAATTTTTGAAACTATTATATTTTTGAAAAATAATTACAATGTATTAATAAATCGCAATTTATATTTAGGTTGTTGAAATTCATTTAATTGTATAAATATTGAAATTCTGTTCTAGGATAACTATTGAAAATTACAACATTTATGAAACTTGAAAATTAATTTTTAAGTTAGTTAAATAATCAGCTATAATTTTAGGAAAAATTGAATGTCTTTTAAATTTTAAATGATACATCTACTAAAAGAAAAATAATTTTATTTTATTCAGTATTTGTGATTTGGCTCATATTTTATACACTCTTTGAAAATAATGGCAAAATTATATTTGGTTACTAGCTGAAGGTAAATACTTTTATAACAAGCAACTTTTGAATAACTTATATCATTGAGAATTTCTCTTTGAATATATATTTCCTAAAATGAATATTTTTCTTTTGAAAGAAAAATTTAAAATAAGGCAAAAACATTGCTTATTCAAAAGGAAATTTTAATTTTTAGATTTAAGAAAATTACATTAATCTTATAATACTCTATAAAGATATAAATACCATAAGCAAGAAAAATTAAATTATTAACTATGACTATCAGATCTGAAAATAAATTTTTTTCCAGTCTAAGGACATTAACAATTTTTAAATATTTGATAAATTTGAACTTCAAAATCTGCCTTATTTTTGTGTAAACTTGTGCGTAAGAGATATGATTAAAAACAGATACATAAAACTACTGTTTTCTAGAATGAGTAATAATAATATATTTTCATTTTTGTGTAATAGATGGAGTAATAAAGAAATAATTTTGCTCACTTCTAATCAATAAATGGTGATTATCAAAAAAATAATTTTCTATTCTTTGGATGAGTACAAATCTTTAAACATTTATTCCAATTATAAGTTTCATTTTAATACATAGTTAATTCCACACCTTTTAAGGATTTGAAATTAATTACTCAATTTAAATTCTGAAGCTACAAATAAATGGTAAATTAAATTGATAAAATAAAATTTTTTTATTAACATGGTTTTAGATAAAGTAAATTGAATTGTAAAATAATATTAGAAATTTAATTTTAGAAATAGTTAGATAAATGACCTATTTTGTTAACACAATTTATTCCATACACATTTTATGCAATTTAAAAGAAAAATAAATTTTACAATTATACTGTGTAAATTATACAATAATAAATTATACAATTTATGATTCAAAAATATTTAATTTCTTTTATTAAAGAGAAAAAATTGAATACATGTATCATTGTAACATGTAAATTGAATACATGTAAATTGAACATGTAAATTGAATACATGTATCATGTTAATTATTATAGAAAGCGATTTTAAGCATTATTGCATTCATTTGCTTTTCGATTCATAAAATTTCTGTTAGCAGTTTTCCTCATTTGCTTACATTACTAGAACCGCCCTACTAGGTAACGCCATTCACCACACCCCTTTTCGGACTACCTCTTTAGGTTTGTATTAAATAAGAAATCGTCGCCAAAATATACCAAGTACGGTTACAGTTTACCTTGCCAACACGACTTCGGAAAAACTCTCGTTTTTCTTGCGGTTCATTCATTCATTGTTATTATAATTGATAAAAATGTTTCTCATATTATGGATAAAGTCTTCAGGTGAAATTGAGTGCAGAATATAACTTTTATTAATGACCGATTTTGCAAGAGCATCTACTTTTTCGTTCCCAGCAATTCCGGAATGACCTGGAATCCAAACTAATCGAATAGATTCGCAAATCTTAGTTGCATTTCCTAAAGCTGATCCGATGTGTTGCATGATGGTTGGGGAAGAGATTAAGAGAGTTTTCAAACTGCTTAGACAGGATAAGGAGTCTGATAATATGATATAGTTGGAGGGAGAAATACAGAATTTAGTCACCACCAAATATAAAGCCAAAGCCTCTGCTGTAAAGATGGAATTAGAGTTATTGATTTGCCCGGAAACAAAGGAGTTATTTCTGCTGTTATAAACAGCGATTCCAAGTTTATTTTCTATTTTAGATGCATCTGTAAATAATAATATGTGATTGGACCATTCAGAAGTACTATGCAGTTCAAAGAGGTCATTGATAGTATTTGTAAGAAGGTTTTAGTCTGAAAAGTATATTTTCTAAGAAATATTTTTGGATTAATATTAACAGATGTAGGTTTTGCAAGAACTCTTAAAATATGTGATTCTTGAAATATATTTTCTTCAAGTCATTTTTTCACTCGCAAAGATAGAGGAAGAGCGCCAGAGATATGGCTGTATAGCATTGATTCCCACAAACAACCACATGGAGATCTAGTAGAAAGTGCAAGATTTCTAATGTACATCCTTGTACAGAGAAAGTTCTGTCTTACAGAAAGAGGTAAGACCCTGCTTCTTTCAGAAGTGGAATTGGTGTCCAGCGAGGAAGACCTTAAGGAAATTTGTATATTATGTTAAAATAAACATCACTAACACGATATTATGTCCTTCAAACAATTTTATTCAATTTCCTTTTCCTTTACTATTGCAGACATATTTCCAATCGTGTACTACTCGCATAGCACACTCTTCACTCCTGATCCCTCTTACTAGGGTTACAAAAATTTACTTGGCACGATGGCGCCAAACTCTGGGATTCACCACAACCTGTAGCAATTCTAAGAACTGAGTGATATATCGGATCCAAGATTTTTCCGTCTGATAAGATCGCAGATGTAAATACATGACATCTATAATCGAGGCTACTTGTAATGAAGGACTGAACAATTTGGAGTAAGTAATTAGTTTTTGCTCCCCATCTATTTACCTGCAACAGCTTTTAAAACATTAATTTTCTTCTGGATAGATTTTTTTCAATTGAAAATTATACTTGAAGGTTAAGTTATTAGTAAAATAGAGGCCCAGAATTTTCATGTGCTTAGACCAAGAAATAGGTAATTGGTTGATAGTTAGTTCAAAATTTACAGGAGACTTTTTGGAAGAGAAATCAATGACTGAACATTTTGAAGAATCAATTTTTAGTTTCCATTCATCACACCATTGTTCAAGTTTTATGATTGCAGTCTGCATTTTTTTGCTGTAGACTTTCTTGTGATGTATGAGCAGCCAAAAGGATTATGTCATCAGCATAAATAAAACACTTAATGTCAGGAGAGAGAACTTCGTAAATATCTGACATATAAATCATAAAAAGAAAGGGAGAAAGAACACTGCCTTGAAGAACACCTCTATTAGAGAAAGTGGGTTGAGATAAAGTACCACGCCATTTCACTTAAAGACTTCTATCCGATAAAGAATCCAATATCCAATGAGCAGCATTTCTTCTGATATCAAATTGGAGGAGCTTATAAATAAGTCCATCAGGCCACACTGAATCGTAAGCTTGAGATATGTCAACAGTTGCGCATATGATATATTTTCTCTGTGAGCGTAAAGCAATAATATGATGAAGCATAGAAAGAACACTATCGCAACCTCTATGAGGCATAAATCCATGATGATTTTGATGAAAATATTTGGAAAGGGAGATATGATTTATTAGATGATTTAATATCATGCGTTCCATGACCTTTCCTAGAACACTTGTAAGAGATATTGCGCGATAAGAATTTACTGAAGTAGTATCTTTCCCAGGTTTTATTATAGGAATTATGATGGATTTTTTCCAAGACGGGGGAACAATACCTCTTAACCAAGAGTTATTTATGAGTGACAAAAGGGATCGTAAAGTTATGTTTGATAGACCCTTCAAAATTTTAGCTGATATTAAATCAGGACCAGCTGAAGTATTTTTGCAATTAGAAATCGCCAATTGAAGTTCTGAGAGCGAGAATGCAGAATTATATTCTAAATCAAAGTTTGAACTTAAATCGAGAGGTAATACTTCAGTTTCAGATTGACGAGAATAAAATTTAGCAAATAAGTTAGCCTGAACAGCAGGGTCCGAAATAATTGAAGTTTCGCTAGGAATAAGTAGATGATGAGTTGGTGAGTCAGTAGATCTATTTTTAAGTTTTCTAAGAATAGAAAAAATGTCCTTAGATGTACCAACATTTGTTATAGTTTTATCCCAGAAATTTCTGGAGAGGGTTAGAAGAAGCTGATGAAGTTTTGCAGAAATTCGTTTGTACTGTATCCACAGAGTCTGATGAAGAGAACTTTTCGCTTTTCTCCAAACTTTTCTTTTTTGACCCAAAAGATAACAACATTCCGATGTCCACCACGGAGGATATGACTTTAACGGAAAGATTTGTTTTGCTGTAGACTTCCTGAATTTATCAAGATAGTTTTTGCATAAAATTTGGAATTGATCTACAGAAACTAGTCCGTTATTAGCAATTTGAGTGTTCATTGAATTGAAGAAGCCAGTCCATAAAATTCTATTGCGGAAAGTACCTTTCGAATAATTGTTATTGTATATTTTAACACTTGTTTGAACAGGGACATGGTCACTACCATAACTATCTGAACTGACTGAGAAAGTACAAAAAGGAAAAATATCAGTAGGTACAAAGTTATAATCGATAAGGGATGTTCTATGGTGGAGTCCGAAATGAGTAGGCTGAGAGGTATTTAAAAGACAAATGTTTTGCTATCCAGTATCAAATTGAGGAATTCTGAAGATTCAGGAGAGTTTAAATAACTACCAAGCGCCGAACTTCGTACATTAAAGTCTCCAATTATTATAAAGGGAGGATGAATATTTGATAAGATACTATGGAACAAAGAACTTGAAAATTTACCGTGTGGGACGTATACATTTACTAAAGTAAGAGATGATTCGGATATAGTAATTTTTATAGCTAATATTTCTGTATCGTTATCTTCTGAGCGGGATATATTTAAAACTTGCACAGGTAGAGACTTATCAACAGCTAAAAGAAGTTCTCCCCCACTGCCATCTTGCTTATCTAAACTAATTATTATTTTCTTACAAATTTGAAATATAAGTTGGATTTTTTAAGAAACGTTTCTTGAATTGCTGGGACATCGGAAGATTGAAAATACAGAAGTTTTACATACGGGCGCTTAGCTAGAACGCTTCTTGCATTCCAAGAAATTAAATTAAACATTAAATAAAAACGAAAAACCTGAACAGTTATTGGAAATCAAAAAAAGTACGCTCCTAGTAAAAGAATATTTTTTTTAAAAAAATTATGAATGTTTTTTACGACTTCTTCCTGGCTCAATTCTTTCTTCAATGTTAGGTTCTGCATATTTAATATTTGGTTGAGGAAACTTCATAATAGGTTGTTCGAGAGATATATTTGCTGATTCACAGAAATTTTTAGACTTATCTTTCTTGACTGGATAGATCTTTCACGACTCTTTCTTGGAAGAGATCTAGAAACTGATCTAGCTGGATTCGAACATGTTCGTTTACATTCTTTCATGAATGAGAACATTTGTGGGACCATTTGATCTTATCTAGCTTGTATCGCAAGTAATTTTGCTTCAAAATTAGAAGCCATTTCAGTCACTGCTTTTTTAACAATATCAGTTATTTCATTTTGATTCGGCACGAAAGGAAGATGACTTTTGGTTACACTGGAGTAACTGGTTTTTAAAGATTTATTATAACGCCTTCTCCCCCCAATAAATGGAAGGTGGTTCATGCTTTTAAATTTTTTTTTATCTTCAATAATTCTTTTAAAGATTATCTTCAAGCCTCGTAGGGCAGGAAATGTCATTAGCTGCATGATATCCCGGACATTTTATACATTTAGGTGTTTCATTGGCACAGGAAGAGTCTTTATGGAATGTTCCACAGTTTTTACATAAGAAGACTTCTTGTGTAAATTTTTTCGTAGAGTGAGTGAATTTATAGCATTTTCCACACTGGCGAACGTTATCAATAAAACGAGAAATTGGAACGATGGAATAATATAAGTTAATAGTTTGAGGTAGATGATGTCCAATTAAGCTCACTAAAATATTTTCGCTCAGTTCTTCAGAATTCTTTTTTGTAAATCTTTGTAAGCTTAATATCGTTAAGCAATTTTACGCAATTTCGTCAACAACAAGATATAAAGGTAAATTTACATTTATTTCTTTTATAAGAAATCTTGAAGAAATGTATTCGGGTTAAAAACTGGAGTTAACAGGTACTCCAAGAATATTGTTAATCTTGCTTATTTCTACAGCAGCAACTGGGCAATTCGAATAGAAGCTTACCTTGACGGCTGTGTTGAATTTGTATTATTTTCTTGTGAGTCTTTACAAGTTGAATTATTTCTTGCTTTAAATTGTAAGGTTTCTTTGGAATAGATGCAGTACCATCAGTGGGAGATAGGAAAATGAAGAACTTAGTAATACCATTTTCCACAGCTAACTGGATTATTGTTGGAATAGAATCTTTGAAAGTCAATAATCTTGAAGTGTTTATTTTTGGAATGCGCAAATCGAAATCCGTGTAAATCATTTCAGTCTCTGCTTCAATCATTTTAAATCCATAATAATGAAAAAAATTAAAACAAAATTAAATAAATTAAAAATTTAAATATTAAAAATAAAAGAACAAAAATACTCAATCTTAGTCAATCAAACACTAAGCCAAAGTCAGACGATAATTTCAACACGAAAAAGGAGAAAAAGAGTCAAAGAAAACATTAAATAATGACAAATAAACAGAGTTCAAAATTTACGTATTTCGCAATTTAGAACAATCCGCCATTTGTTTTGATTTCTTTTGTTTGTTTACTTATAGTGTTTTGGATGCAACTAAAGAACGAAAAGTCAATAAAGGCAATCAATGAACCAACCATTTCATCATTTTGAATTACTAATAAATAGCAATTGTGAGTGGATATAAGTGTCTATAATGAGTATTTTGTAATTGGTATTTCAATGAAAGCATTTGTTATCAAGATTTTTTTTAAACAAATATTTGTTGTTGTTGTTGCATCCCCCCGAGGTCAGCAGTGCTAGACGAGGTCCATGAGCGCGTACACCTTTAAAAAATCCAGTACCATAAGTGGATTCTCCATCAGATCTCTCTCGAAGAGAGACCAAGGCATTGAAGAAACAAATATTTGTTACTAATACCCCGTTTGCACTGCACTTTTAAGTCTAGGCAGAATTTTCTCACAGTGGCAACTTGTGATTTAAGTGAGTTCGAACTGATTTAAATCAGTTTGGGGAACTGACTCAAATAAGTTTCAGCTAATTACAAAAATATTGAAAAATTACCCAATCCAGAAGTAAAAAATAAATAAATAAATAAATAAAATAAATATAAATATATATAGTCTTTATGAATAATTTCCATAGACCGAGGTCGGTATTAAGATTAAAACCAACGGTAGAAAATTGGGTCAAAATAAAGTAAGCAATGATAAAATATGAAATGTGAACTATGCAATTTTTAAGCAATCCCCCCTGCATCTCAGTGAATCCAAAATGCAGATTTTCATGAGTGTACAACACTTTGGTGGGTGACCACTAAATGTGTGTTTCATAATCAACATTTATCAACCCTTATGAAAAATAATAAATAACAACTAAATTTTTAAATAAATTATTTGTAAATTTTCTTTACTGATTCTTTATATGGATGAGTAAATAATATAAAAATATTTTCTGTCAAGTAGCATCATGTGAATTATTCCCAACTGGGGGTGCAAACCCATTTATGTAAATAAATTTTATTATCAAATGTATGGTAACCAAGAAAACTTTTTTTGTAATTGGAAGATTGTAACTAGCCAAGAAAATTTATAACTGCATATGGAAGAAAGTTGTAACTGACAATGTAATATGTACTAACAATGTAAATAGCTTATGTAAATTCACTTGCAAATTGCAAGATTATGTAAAAATTTTATTATGCTCAACAAAAAGATTCTTGGTTAGAGGAACAGCGCGTAGGGCAGGCAACTAGGCAGCAATGGTGACTCCATTTGGAAAAAATCAAGTATTATGAAGAAATATTAGGCTCAATTCCAAAAGAGGTACATGGCTGAGTAGGCTACACACCTCAAATCAAAACTAGACCGAAACCTGATTTAGCGCTTTCTTGTTGTCAGTGTTAGTTGAAATATCTGAAACAGATCAAAATAAATGCAAGAGAAACAAAATTTTAAAAAAATAATATCACAGAAATATTTACATAAGTATTAAATAAACATCAAAAAATTAGATTAAGTTTGCGAAGAAATAGGTTTATCAACGACATTATTTGGTTTCGTATTCTTCATTTGAAATATCAAATTCTTTATTAATGTCATTTTGGTCTGTAATTACTTAATATAAACGTGTTCAACTATAAAAAATTCGAAAATATCTTATTTGTTATAACAAACGATAAATATGGTTTTGAACAAAAACCAATATTTCTTAAATCAGTTTCGGCAACGCTGTTTTCAGCATGGTGTTTAAGTTAAATCCGATTTATAACTTTAAATTGATTTAAAAAGGGCAGTGCGAATAGTGTAATAGTGAAAGAATTTATAGCTTATGTATACCAAAAGAATCGTGTGTGTTATACCAGATAGCATATATAATTTTCATTTTGAAACCGCTAAATCAATCAAAACCTAGTAGATTTAAAACCTAGTAGATTTAATAACGAGTATTTCGTTATTAAATCTTCACCTGTTATCAATTTTAAAACCAAATGATGTCATAGTATTATCAAAACAATCATTCATGCAGACAAACAAAAAAAAAACATTTTTAGATAGTTTTAAATCAGAAATTAAAGTGTATTGCTTCTGAAACGCAAATTAAAATAAAATTATCCATTTATAAATATTTATAATGAAATGAGAAATATAATTAGCTAAAATGTGCAAACTTGTATATTATTATATCTAATTTTTATAAATTTCTTTCTCCAAAGTTTCTTTTTTCAAATTTTTCATTGATTCAAATTAGTACCATAAATTATTGGTTTCTCAAATAAAAAAAGAGAGAGAGATTTTAACTTTACATTTTACTTATAAAAGTTTTCTCTATCAGTTATCTTAGATGTGAAAATTTTCTACAAATTTTTAATGTGTTTAATGAAACTATTTTCTTAAGGTACTGGAATTTGTTTCTTTCTTAAAATAAGAGTTTCTTAATATTAAAATAAAAACTTAATCTTATCATGAATTATTTTGAATATATTGTTCACGCAATGGCATTATTATTTTTCTTTCAAATAGAAAATAAATAATTTTAAATAAAAGGCAATTTGATTTTTAAATTTCAAAACCATGCACGCATATTAATATTTATATGGCAAAAAATTGCATTAAGTGATCAAATATAAAGAATTCATAGAGTCGACAAAAAATAAAACTTCAATAATTTTTTTAATATCAAAAATTAAGTTTAGTTTTTGACGAGGTCTATCTATTTAAACAAAATAATGCTGTTTGTTAAATAAAAAAAAATTGTGAGAGTTGAATTTTGAGGTTGGAAAAGATTCGTGAAAAATTTATATATACATTTTAATTTTATTCTTTTATAAGTTTTTATTAATATTTTAGTTTTTCTTTTTTGGAAGGAAAGATTTTTTACTATGTTATTTCTAGTCAAAATAAAATTAAACTTGCACAATTTTATTTATAAGAGGAAATATAAAATATTAAACATTTCTAGAATATTTTAAAGGCTTTATCATTATTTATTCACAATATAGTAAAATATCCTCTGAAAAGAGACTTACATGATCATTTATCATTTTCTCATCATTAATTATTATGTGCTATTTACTCTTAATAACAGAGAAGTACATTTTATTATAAACTTGGGTATACAATACAATTACGTATATATATAATCAATATTCTGCTTGTTTGCGGAATATTTGCCCGGTGTAAAATTGAAAGCGTTAGCATGGAATGAAATGAAACTTATATCAAGATGTCTTTCTTAAGTTAAAAACAAAATCTGTTTTATACAAAAATTATGTGATCGTTGCTATTTTTAATTACCGTAGAACATCAATAACAGTGATTTGAACTGCCTATAAAATTGCTTTTATGCCATGATAATATTATTTTAAATAATGTTACATCACTTCAGAACTTTCTTCGCTTCAAAATTAAAGCTTTTCCTTTTTATTCTACATTCTCATGGTGCAAATGTTTGAAAAAAAAAATAACGTTATTTAATATTTTCCCGATATTTTTGAAAGAATATTATTCTGTCCTTCTTCAGTATTTTTCATAGAATTGTAATAAAACTAAAATATAACAGCAATATTTATTATGGTACTAAGTATGAATTAAACTATATTTTCCGTTATGTTAGTTCTAAAAAAATGTTGTTTTAAATATCATGTGATTATAAATTTTTGCAAATGAAAGAACGAAATAACGACATTTCTGACATCCTCCCTATCGTGTTATGAACGTAATTTTATTTTATTACAATTTTTATTTCATTTGCTGTAAACATTAAATATAAATTTTATTTGATAAGACGTAATAATATTATTAGAGAAAATATGTTTCCTATAAGGCATTTATCTCATTCTTTTTAGCTGTTGTTGTTGTTACTAATGACACTTGCGCAAGCCAAGCTCGCTATGCTTTGGCTATGCGAATTTAAGTCAATTGGGAGCGTCTTTCGTTTTAATCAGAGCACCATGAAGGTGAAAGTAGGACTTTGCTCTACACACATGCCATAGGTACCCGTTTATAGGATAGGCAACCATTCACATCTCATTCATACAAGGAAAGGACAAAGACAGGATAGATAGAGAGAGAAAGTACATCCATGCCCGAACCGGGATCCGAACCCAGGACCTCCTTATCCGCAGTCAGGCATGCTGACCACAAGACAAGTTGGCCGGCTTCTTTTTAGCTAGACATACAAAGGGTTTATTAAAGAAAATATTAAGAGCTTTAAATAGTTTTAAAGCAAAGAGAAAAAAAAAGTAATTTCACTTATTCGGTTGCAAAGTGTTCAGATGAATACATATACTTACAATACATAAAGCTACACAAATAATTTATTTAAAACAATTCAACACAAATACACACAAAATTATATTTATTGTTGACATATTTTTTCATATTTTAAAATCTTTGTTTTATATGTAGTAATATCGCCTTTAAATTAATATTCTTAAATGTTTCCTCTTATAATAACCAAATAATTTGATACATATTTTCATGTTACGAAATAATTAATAAATACAATAATGTATAATTCATTTGTAAAAATTATCTTGATATTTAGATAGATAGAAGTTGAAAATAAAATAACAAATTTCTTTCTATGAAATTTCCTTTTTGATGTTAATTTTAGCAGAATTCTAAAAGTTGTATAAATATGAAAAAATTATTTGCAAACCTAAGTCCATTTTTTACTCAATTTATATAAACAAATGTTTTTCTTTTACATATAAATATGCTACCCACGGTTTTTGTATAAAAGACAATAAAATTATTAAAAATGAATATAATAAGAATTATAACTGCATTCTCTTGTTAATAATATTTTTGTTCTGTTAGTAATTAGAATAATATATAGAAGTTTTCTTTAATTCTATCAAAAGTTTAATTAACTTATAAAGATAACTCCATGTGTATCATAAGTTAACTACAAAGTCCTAAGATGATTTGTATGTTCATCCACTGAGTTGGAAAAAATAATGTCATCAAAATGGTTAATGGCTATGTTAAAAAAATGATTTATTTATTATTATTTTTTGTGAATTTGCCAAATAACACGTTGAAACATTGCGGAAGCGTGTTTGTGTCCAAAAGGCAACCTATTACATTTTTCACAGGTTGCCTTTAACTAGGTGTAACTTTTGTAAATATAATTAGTTTTGTACATGCTAATTTTAGTTACTCTTCTTTTTCTGAAGGAATATGTCAATATCTAGAAACAATCTAAGGTTTTAAAAAAATTAAGTGGGTTAATTTGGCGAAAACATTAGCATTTCTTGCAATTGGTCGAGCATTTTATTTTTGGTCGTTTGGTTTATTTTTTTCTACAGTCAACATAAAATCTTTTTCGTTCCTTTTCTCCATTCATTTAAGCTACTGTTACAAAAGCACCATGTGGGGAGATTCAAGGTTTTCGGATTTTAACATTTTTTCAATTTGGATTTTAATTTCTGCACACATAATTCTTTTAGTTCTAATATAAAATTTTAATTTAGAAACTTAATTACAAACACAAAACCTTTTAGTAAAGATAATAATTCTCAATGAAAAAATTGATTTCTTAATACAGTTATGAGTTTCCATTTTTCATGAAATAAAATGTGAGAATAGAATATAATATGCTACAATATAATAATGTTACTTTCCAACATAATTTGGGTGCTTTTGCTAGTGCGAAAAATATCAAAATGTTTTTTGAATTGCAGAAATACGTTTCAAGACATAGGAGTTGAAACACATACAAAAAATGTAACTCAAAATTTTTCACTTAATGGAAATAATTTTGCCCTATATATTGCAATAAATTAGTTTTAAAAATAAAAAAATATGTTTCCAATTAGCCAAAAAAGTTAATTTTTGATACTTTAAAAATAATATGAAATATTTCTCATATTTTAACTAAACATGTTTAGTTTTTGTTCAGAAAAAGAAATTCGTTTGGTAGATAAAAATTTACAGAAATAAACAAATATCTTTAGCAGAAAAAATTTAAACGATTTATTTTTTTAACTATAAATTTAAATTAAATAACCATTTAATAACTAACGAAATTTATTGAGATTGTTTAAATTCATTAAATGGTATAAATATTGCAATTCTTTTATACGATATATACTGAAAATTATAATATTAATGGATATCAATAATTAATTTTTGGTTAAGGCGTTCGCTCTCGTTACAGGAAGATAGTAAGTTCGAATCTCGACCCAACCGAAGATCAGCAGTATTCTATAGTTGGCTAGGGGACTTAAAATATGTCTTGATAAGAAAGTTTTCCAAATTTAAATTTTAAACATTTTAAAATTTTTAAAAAATTACAAAAAATTTTAATTGTTTTAAAATACTGTGATTTTTTAAAATTTGCACACAAGATTTTTAGTTGTATGTCATTATTTAGCACTACAAACTTTGTGCTTAGATGGAAAATACTTTAAAAGATTTAATGAAAACTTGTCAGAATATAATTAAAATACAAATAAAGAACTGTCTTTAGAAATCCTTAAAATTTGCCTCCTAATAATCAATAAGAAAAGGCCATAACCAGCAAAAAAAATCTTTTTGAATAAAATGAATATGTGTAAGGTACTTCCTATATATTCCATTTCTTAATGAATTATTTTTATAGATATATAAATACTATTATTATAACTATATAACTTATATATGTCATGTTTTACTCATTACAATTTCTACTACAAATCATAAAAATAAGAGGAACTTTTAGTATCGCGAAATCTTTTAGAATAAGCTATATCTAAGCATTTACCCATTTAAGAAACACCAAGATTATTAGCTTCTTAAATTACCATGTAGTACATGTTCAATACCATAATCGAAAAAATGTCAAAGGCTCCAAATAGTTATTTAAATATAAACACATTTGACAGTTGAGGTTTCAGCAATCTAAATCTATTATAGTGAGTTAAAACTTTGGAAACCTTCATTTCAAAGAAAAAATAATTAATGTTGCATAAAAAATTCTAAAGATTTCATTTGCTAATGAAATTAACTAAACTTGTATTCCTTCCTTACCAAGAGAAGAACAAAGATGAAGAAAGTAAAAATGTCAATATTGATTAAATGTTACTTAAAAATGTCAATTTTATTTCCTAAAAAATCATTTAATGCGTTGATATCAACAGAAAAAAAGATCACAAATCCACTTTTAATATCAAGCAGCGTACAAGAAACATGTTATGGAGACTTTGAAAAAATAATAAGTGTCACTTTTGGAAAAAAATACTGTTAAGTTTATATTATTTCGCTGAAAATAGAGCTGATTTTATTAAAAATACATAATATATATAAGTTTGTTTTAAAGAAATTAAACAATATATTGAAGCTTATTTACCTTCATGTCATATAGTGAGGATGTTTTTCCAAATATGAGAATAGCACTTCAAAGTACCTTACTGTTTCAATATTAATTGCTAGTTGTGAACATTCGTTCAGTAAACTAAAATTAATTCCGACTTATTTAAGTATAGCATTTTTAAGCGTAGAACGTTAAAAAATGCTATATAAGAGTATAATTATTTTTAAGCGAACGAGAAAAATTTGAAATGATCGACACTGATAAAGTAATTGATCAATTTGCTTCGTCAAAAGCAAGGAAAATATATGTAATATAATTGATCGGATTACTTTTGTTGTTAAATTGTACACGTACTGATATCTATTAATAGTTTTAATTTTTTTAAAAATTGCGTTTTCTAAAACAATTATAATGAAAATAATCTTTTTAAGTAGTTTTAAATTACCACACATCCGATTACTAACATATTTAGAAATTTAGTTTTAGTTGTTTAATCTCATATTTAAAAGTATAACACGATTCTTTAAAACAATCTATATTTTAAAGTAGGTATTTCATTACTTTATTTGTATTGTATTCTTATTATGAGTTTTTTCTATATTTATAACTTTTTGGGGGAGGAGGATTCAAAATAAGAATTTTACCCATGAGCCAAATATTCTCTGTACGCTTCTGAGTCAAATATACAAATGAGAAACGGCAATGATTTTAATCATATTAAGTTTCAAATGAGACCTTCATATCCATTAAAAGAATTTTTTTTATTAATTCAGTGATTGTGATTCAGATTTGGTTTATATTTTATTTGAAGCTGGTAATAATTGAATATTATTTTTGTTAAATAGCTGAAGGTAAATAAAATTAAATATATATGAAATGCAGCCTTTAAATAATTTCCGTTACTTAGAATTTCTTTCTAAACATGTATCTCATCCAATAAATCTTTTCTTTAACATAACTATTTAAAAGTAAGGCCAAAATATCATTTATTAAAAAGTAAATTTTAGTTTTCAGATATAAAATATTTAGAATGCTATTATATTGTTTAAATACAGGGTGTCCGTAAAAGAATGTCCGAGTTTTAATGGTATATTACAGGAGTTTATTTTATACTAAATATATAACAAATCATACATGAAATCGAAGAAACTATGAATCATACATGAACTATCCTAGTTTTTCCTATAAGTACTCAATGTGTGCGCCTTTAATGCAATTCTTCCCATACTGTCTGCAGCATGTCCGGAGTAATGGAAGCAACAGCCTGTGCAATTCTACCTTTTATGGTTGGTAAATTGTGAGGTAAGGGTAGAACGTAGACCCGATCTTTTACGAAGCCCCAAAGGAAGAAATCACAAGGCGTGATGTCAGATGAACGAGGCGACCAGGGTAACAGAGCTCTGTCGTCTGGACCGTGACGCCCAATCCAAAGGTCAGGGACTTCTTGATTTTTCCATCTTGTTGCCAAATAAAGTTTACAGGTTCACTTTCTACTAATTGGGGAAAGAGCCATTGTTGTAGCATATCCAGATAAGAAACCCCTGTTACTGTAGCTTCCTGGAAAAAAAATGGTCCGTACGCTTGTCGTGAAAACGTTTATTTTTGGAGGATCTCTTTCGTGTTGTACAAGTTGATGAAGATTTTCTGAACCCCATATACGAACATTATTGGTATTTACCTTCCCACTTGTATGAAACGTCGACTCATCACTGAAACATGATGCAGAACGTCATTGTGCCGTTCAAGAACTTCACATGCACAACGAAATCGTACTGCACAATCATTTGGCTTTAATTGCTGTACCAACAGTAATCGGTATGGGCGCAAGTGTAAATTTTTTTTTAAATCGTCCAGACTTTCGTCTTTGGCAACTGCAGTTCACAACTTGCTTTCCGAACGGATTTCTGCGGACTATGACGGTAAGATTCTTCGACACGTTCCACATTCTCTATAGAAACTTTGGGTCTTCCGGGGTTTTTACCTTTACAAATACATCCGGTCGTTTCGAATTGTCGATACCATCGGCGGATATTTCTGTCATATGGGGGATCACATTTAAACTTTAATCGGAACGCACGTTTACGCTCAGAAGTCGCCATTTTGAATAGATGACGCTGCAACTGTGAAAATGATGTAGCGGTACACGCGCATGCGCTTATCTGAAACTGTTCTTTATTCGTCACCTTCAACCACTACTGTCGAACGATTACATCTGATACTATCACAATTTGTAACTCGGACATTCTTTTACGGACACACTGTATATAAATATCATAAACAATAGTTAAATAATTATGTCTAGCAGATAGGACTTGACAGTTAAACATTAACAATCATGCATTAAAAATCTATTTTTTTTAAATATATTAAACTATAAACTCTGTGGCACTACAGTCTATGTGTGGCCAAGGCTTACAGGGTTCATATCAGTTTTCCTAACTGAGGGTTCTAGTGTGCGAAGCATACGTCCCGATTAGGTGGTCAGTCAAACAAGAAACTTTAAGTAGCTTTTATAGAAATAAAAAACATTTTTGATGAAGACAAAAGAACTACATTCTTTAAAATGATTTATTAAAACACAGATTACAATGATAATATGATACACATGTTTCATAGAAGATACTCCATTCATCTACACCAGTAAAACCTAAATAAATGAAAGAGAATTCATGTGTTAAATACACATATATTCTTTTGTATTACAAAAACTACAAATATTTTATTAAATTAAGCACCTACCTTTATTAGATAAAGAAATCATCGTCTTTCTCGAGAATATGAACGATCTCTCCTATTATAACGTGGACTACGACTCCTGCTGCGGCTCCTTGAATAATATCGAGGGCGCCTGAAAATAAATATATATTAATAAGAAAAAATTATTTTAACATAAAATTAAAATTTTAAAGCTAAATTTCCAGCTTTTTAGCACATTTATAACAGAATAGTGACTGAAGTTAATATTCATAACTTAGCACATTTATAACAGAATAGTGACTGAAGTTAATATTCATAACTAACTCATTTCCTTATGCCAATGAATTTAACTGTTATTTTAAATCTAAAAATCACCAATGTGAACTATTTTTGTTCACTTGTTAAATCTTCATTTTTTATATAAAAAAACAGTAACCTTATTTACAAAATTAATTATATTTAAGATCCATCAATCTGTTTAAAATCCAAAAAGGGATTCAGGAACTCAAATTTGAGAAGACAACCAAATGAAAAAAAAATTTAAATAAAAAATTCTGACAACTTAGGAAAACTAGTGGCAAAGGTAGTAAATAAATTTAACCTTTGATGATGTACTCTTACAATTTCACTGGCGTGTTGAATTGCATTGTTAAAGTTGAAGAATAGAGGGTGGTAACGGAAGGTTATGATAGCAGATAAGGTGGCTGCTGTTTGGGAGGAGGTGGGAGATGCAGTATTCCACAGGTCTGCAGCAGTAGATATTTCTAGTTAAGTCTGTAGTTTCAGATGTTAGGAACTGCTGATTGAGGAATGTGGAGGAACTGCAACCAGCAATTTATGAGAAACCAGCAGATGTGGTGGCTCAGGTTACCCATTTGAGATCAGAAGATTCTAAGTGGCAAGTATTTGTGTAAAATATGACTGTGAAGTGAGTGGAGGTACATGTTTAAGAAGACTTGCTGCGTTGCACTGTAATTGATGAATAGGCCTGAAATGTTTGCATTAATGATAATTAGAAATTTCTTCTATGTATAAACAGAATATTTTCCTATTATAAATCTAAAATTTTTGTCTGACTTCAAAAGTAAATTATGTTAATAAATTACTTGATCACAATTTTTTTTATATTATTTGTATATTTAAAAAGTATTTTTTAAAACTTTTAATTTCACTCAGTTTCTTTAACTTAAAATATTAATTTCTATTTTAAATATGATTAAGTTAAAGAAGCTGAAAAATATATAATTATTCTATACAAGTAAGAAATTTTAATAACCTAAAGAATCATTAAGTATTATATTAGCTTGAGTGTCAAAATTTAAATAGGTGTTTTATTTTTGAAAAAATAAGTCAAATGAAAAAAAGATTTAGTAAGTTATTGCAATTCAATGTTTAATAAAATTAGATACAGCATGTGCTGATAAATACAATATAAAAGCTTTAGGGCAAATAACTAGCTTCAGGGCAAACAACAAATAACTATTTCCAAAAGATATACTGACAAATCAGACTACTTTTAAATGAAAATTTTATCAAACACAAGATTAAATCTGAAAATGCTGACAAAATCTTAAGCAAAATTTTAAAATTGGATAAGTTTTCAACAATATCATCTTATGAAAAGAACACAACTAATTTATACATTTGAAAGTGCATATTTTTACTATATATATAAATATTTAATTATTTATCTTTCATATATGAACTTAACACATAGCACTGTGTAGCTCACGATTTTCCTCTTTGGCTATTTCCTTCTTAAAATAATTAGACTTCATTAGATAAGTTTCTCACATAAAAATTTTAAAACTACACATTTCCTTTGAAATCTGCAAATCTTACATAATTAAACAGAAAAAAAAATGCATGCAATATAAAGTGCTTTAGGGAAGAATGGAATTTTGGTTAGTAATTTTATAAATTTTTGAAAATTAAATATATTAATCAAATTTTGCTTTAAAACTTAATGAGTACATGAGCTAAGTTCTTTTAATTTATTTGAGAATCTAGTCTATTACATATTTTATCAGAACTATAATTGCTTTAATGAATTACAAATAACATTTTTGAAAACATTTAATATGAATTAAGTTATCATTCAATATAGAATTTTCAATTTTAATTAAAACAGACATTTTTAAATTAATGACTAATTTTGTGTTGTTTGAAATAAGACATTTAATTTTTTACACTCAACATTATTATAGATAGAATATTAAAAGCCATGTATTTGGAATGTTCTCCACTAATCATCTTTCATCAAGACAGATTTTGTTGTATTTTACAAAATAAAAATTAAATGTTTTACTCTTCCCAGTTTCTAAAAACCTCTACAATACCAATGTGTTTTGGTGGGACATGGTATTTCATTTGAAATTCTTTTTCAATGATTGAAAGTTTTTTGCTCATTTTCATAACTGGACGAAGTATAATTTTGTTACACATACATATTCTGATTATTTTTGCAATGCTGATTATTGCTGTAAATACTTGTATCAAAATTGATACTGGGAAATTTTGGAAAATTGAAACATTAGATAGGTTTGCACTGGGTCAAGATATTAAAATAAATATACTTATTATGCTTAAACATATCATTTTAGACAGATTTACAAATTTGTATACAAATTATATTATGACATGCATAAATAAAATGATTTCTCCTTTATTAAAGTTTTTGATTAATCAAACATTTTCCATAGAATTGGCTTGTTTTACAACTTTTTGTGTGCACAATATTAGTTGAGGTTAGTTTACTCAGTACCTATAGCACAACAGAATTGTTAAACAACTAAAGTAGCATTCTTAAAAAAATCTTTCATAGGAAATGAATACTATTGATTTAAATATTTTGCTTATTAATTTCAAAAGCATACTCTTTTATTAAATATAATCTTAAAATATCAATTTAAAATAGAGCATTTGTTACAGATTTTCCATTTTACAATGCATAAGTTTCAATAACATCAATATTAAAATTGAAGATTACATTTTTTAAAACTTATTTCTTCTAACAATTTGAAGGTATTGTGAAAGAAAATAGATAAATTTAGAAACTATAAATACATTGAACTGAAGTTAGAATACTCATTGCAAATGTTTCAGTTGAGCCACTCTTATAACATCTTATTACTAAAATAAAATTTTTGTTACCAACAATTAATTCAAAGGCCATTTCTTTTAGTATAAACAAGCAAACTAAATATCATATTTTCGTGAATATAATCCACAGAGGTGCATTATCTGCAAACCTTTTTATGAGTAAAAAAAAGTGTCAGATAATTTGTAGCAATTTTTATCGCCAAATAATTGAAAATTTATACTGTCAACAATGTGGGTGTCATGTAAAATAAAAAAAATACATAAAAATATAATAAATTATACAGAAAAAGCATTGATTATGAAAATTATTTGTTTGAATCCACTTCATGGCAAAGCGTGATCAACTGAGATGAAAGCAAAAGATCGATCTAGAGAATAATTCCGAGAACATAGAATAACTTGTCGATTTATATTTTTTAATAACTTTTAAAACAAGGTTAGACATATTTTTTTAAAAATTTGTTTCATTAATAATTAAATGAATTATTTTCGAATTGCACATTGGATACATTTTTCTTTTGCACCATGCATGCTCTTTTTTTAAACACCTTACTTTAATCTGTCACCATTTTTTTCATTTGCCTTCTCTATAAGCTTTTAGTTTAGAATCTACTATATAACTAATAAGTTTATGCTTCCACAAGATGATATAAGAATTTGAATATTTTCGGAACAAAGTAACTCCGGTCAAGACAAAAATAAGAAATTACAGCAACTGTTTTTACAACTATCTTATCTGTACGACAAACCGAATTTATTCTTGAACACAATTAGACAAAGTTGATAATAAATTAAATAAGTTAGTCGAGTCATGGGGCCATCTGTTATTTATTCTATAAAACATAAATGGCAATTAAAAAAATTTTTTTATTGTTTTTTATGAAGAATGTTTATTAGATTTTCAGCTGTGGTGCATAATATGCACAACGAAATTCGAAACTTCTTTAACACATCCGTGGAATATATACAAGAAAACATACCTTTTCACTGGTTAATATCTTTGAAACTCCATTTAAGTTTAAAAAAATTATAAATTCTAAAATGTCAGAAAAATTACTCAATCAAAATATAAGAATATATTAATCACAAATTTTTGTTACCTTTTTGTAACTGAAATTGAAAAACAAACACAAAGAAAAGTTTTTATAATTAAATAGATTTTTTGCATTTGTTTTCTGAGTTTGGATATTAAATTAAACTTAATCTATATACATGTATTGGCATGTAAGCTGTTAACTTTATACATGCATAGACATTTTATTTTAGGTGAATATAAATTTCTTTAAATTTATTTATAAAAAAATTCAGAGATTCAGAATTATACTTTATTTTTTTTGAATTTTATCATTTATTTAAGCAGTTATTTTAGTAGTTGCTACTAAAATAAGGGATATAAATTTGGAATATAACACAAAATTTAAAACTTGACTAAATCCCCAATATATTAGTCCCCCAATCACTACAAGCATTTTTATTATAACACTAGCATTCGTATGCAATACATAAAAACTTTTAAAATCAAGGAAAATTATTTACTAGACGTATTTTACATTATCTGTTTGAATTGCCTTGAATTTTTATAAATAAAAACGTATGTAATAAAATAACTAATTAGATTAAAATTATGATGCTTATCTAAAACAGGTTACTACAGACATTCCATATGTTTAAAATAATTTTTTTTGATAACCTGAATTACAAATAGAAATATAAATTAAATGAAAAGTTATTTTGAAATCATAAAATATAGATTTTGATTAAAGTTTTGTAACAAATTGAATTGTAATATAGAGGCAATTAAATTATTGGACATTAAATGCTTTTATTAAACAATTATTGTATTTTATTAGTTAATGTGAGTTTCATCACAAAAACAATTAACAGTAGTACTCATTTTATAATGCCTAAAGAAGCAACTGTAAACTATATAAAAAACACTAAATGAAAAATGTCAAAAAAATACTACAGCAATATACAGACATTTTTTTATGTAAAAACTTATGAGAGAGTTATCAACTATGAATATGTCAAAAATAGTATTAGAAGAAAAGCATATTTTAAAAGTAAATACTCTATATAACACGAGGAGTAATATTTCTTTAGTAATTTATCAAGAAATGAAAATTAAAAACTGTTTTGTAATTTATAAAAGATTACAAAAAAATAAAATTCATTAAATTTCTAAATTATTTAATTAGATAAAAATCACACGTACTGATTATAAAAATAAGCACCATCAACAACATTTATGTTGCTTTAACAATTATAAATAGTCCCTTAAAACATTATTTCTATTAAAAACAATGAATCTCATAAAAGCAATATCACTTTCCCAAACAAAAATTTTTTTTTAAATAAATGAAACTTACGGAGAGCGACGACCACTGCTATCTCTTCTCTCTCTGCGAGTCTTTCCATGAGACATTTCAACTCTTATTCGAGATCCACATAGCCTTCTAAAGAAAAAAGTAATACACAAATGAAACAACTTTTCTATTCTTAAAACAATATATAATACACACAATTTTTTGGACAAGTAAAAAAATTTAAGTTCACTTTCTTCTATTGAAATTTAAAGCAACTGTATCCTTTTAGTATGAGTAAAAATAAGCTAAATCAACATTCATGCATAAGAATATTAGGTTCCTTTGTATTGCAACTTATAGGACCTCAGAATTTAGAACTGTAATTCTATGGGATGTATTTATAAAATATTTTTATCTTAAATATTATATATGTTTAGATTAATACTTATAGTTGAAAATTTTTTTTTCATAAATATGTAATAAAACACTTTCTAATATATGTTTAAATTCAAATATATTTCTGTTGTTTGCATCTTTAATAGTTAATAATATAAAAACAAATTTAGTCACATTTCTCATTTAATGTTACTATTTGTTGTAGATCACAGATTAGTATATTACATAAAACATTTTTCCAAGCTCCTTGTCCATTGCTTAAAAAATCTATAATATAAAATCTTAAAATAATAAAGCCACTTTTTAATTAAAAGCTAATGTGATTTTCATTAAGTAATGAGTTATTAGTTTCACACATTCAAGTTTATTTCATTATCATTTTTGGATTTTAATTATATATTTTATATTTAGATAAATTTGTAAAACGTTAATTTTTAGCACTCTCAACAAATCTTTTTGTGATAAAGAAATTTTTGGAAGTGATAACCAGTAATTAGAAGATTTTGATTTGTAGGAATATTGAAAGCTAATCAGTAAAACTTTATTCTTCCTTAATATACATATTACAATAATCATATCAATCTTTAGTATTATATACAAATTACAACTTTGAGTTAGTCAAGAACGAACATTTGGTTGTAGTATTAGAACACTGAAAACTGGTATAACTGAATTTTTAAACTTCCACAAATAAAACTTGGTACAAACTATTTTATATTATGCAAATTTTAAAAATAAGTATTTATGATTAAAAACCAGGAGTTTCCCGATAAAATTAGTAGAGTTGACAGCTATGCAATAGCAAAAAAATGCCTTATGATCACATTTCAAGCACTTTTAATTTAACTGAGATCTATAAAAGCAAGTTGATTCTTAATCACTTTATACATCCAATTATCATTTATGTTTAGTTTAAATATTATTATAAAATACACCAATCCAAAAAATTATGCAAGTTTATTGCATTAAATATTTTACATGATAAAGTACTTACGAGCCATCTAAACATGCACATGCTTCTTCTGCATCTCTTCTATCCTCAAATTCAACAAAAGCAAAACCAGGAGGACTACGAGCAATCCACACATTCCGTAAAGGCCCATATTTGCTGAAGACATCTTCTATATCAACCTTTGTTGTTCTGTTACTGATACTTCCAATATATACTTTGCATTCTAAATTCCAATCACTAAATCTTCTAGATGACATTTTTGTAACTGTGGGTAAAAGAAAATAATTTTAGAATTCAGCATATTCATATATAGTAATAAAATATTATATTGAGGTACTTTTCCGTTTCGCCAGCGCAAATATCGCCAAGCGAAAATTAAGTCGCCAATTGGTGACAACTCACAGTATACACATAAAAATTTTTAAATAATGGTGCACATACATTTTTTTAAATTTATTTATTTAATTGTTGTTCTCGTGTTCACGCTATGCGTGGAATGATGGGTGCCAGAGCCTCAATTTAATTACTAATTATATTAGATTACAATTTATCGTATGATGCATATTTTAAAATCTTATTATTATATATTATTCATATTTTTTATGTGAATTTGTTACGATTATTATTTTTTAAGATATATTTTTAAAATCCGTTTTTTTCTAAGAGAGATTTCATGAAATTATTAAATTTGTATATATAGCAACATATCATAAAATTATGAAATGGAAAAAAAAGGAGACGAAATAAAGTGGCTGACAATAAAAGGCCGTCACATGTTTTGAAAACGTAGCAGTAAAAGGTTACTAGCAGAGATATTCCCTCTAGCGCTGATTGTATCATTTTTGGCGACTTTATCGCCTGCGCCGGCAAAACGGAAAAGTACCTATATTGATTACAATCTAACTCTAATCTACATAATATTAATTCATAGTAATAGAATATGGAAATTTAAGCATATCAAATAGGTACTAACTACAATAACCATTACTCACGCCTAAAATTTTCGTTACATAGATCAAAATGCATGAATTATTAAATAAAGAATCGAAAACGTGAGAGTAAAGTATTGTCTAGATCATTAAAACATCGCCTGTCATCAGAGAATAATATAACAGACATACATAACTTTGATAGGTTTTACAACAACTAATGCAAGAGAATGTCATGAATTAAATTTTTTACACTAAAATTAACCCCTTGCCAGTGTCGCCCGAATTCAGTTCAGGCAATTACTGCGTGCAGTATTTGTGATGCCCAAACTCGGTTCGGGTAGAAGAAAAATTAACGTTTCTATTTTGTGAAGTCAGACCTGAGTTTGTTTCTACTTTAGGACACTTAATTCTCTATTTTCCTAATAAATGACACAAGTGGTCCGAGTTATTTACCAATTCCAACTTTGGTTCTAAAGGTAGTCCATGACTACAACAATACGATGGGAGGCAATGTTAAAGTTGATCAACATCTTACACACTTCCCGGTTGCTAGAAAAGGAGGTAAATAAGATTACTAGAAATTTTTTTTCCCCTCCTACACCAGGCATTATAAAAATAACTCCTTTATTTTGCATATTCAGCAGGAGTTGCGAAAAATATGAACTTCACAATATCAATTGTTGAACTAAATAAACCAAATGTTCAACTACCAGGATCATTGTGTAATAGTGTAAGCTTACTGCGCATCACAGGTTGACACTTTCCAAAATACATCCCATCAACGGAGGAAAAAATCTACTCCAACCAGGCAGTGTTTTATATGCTATTGTAAAACCGATAAACAAGGGAAGGGAATAAAGCATGGGCTAAGAGTTTATTGTAAAAAGTGCAATATATAGGCTTTTGAGCAGTACCTTGTTTTGGAGTACACTATACTGTAAAAATTTTGTAAAATTTATGTATTGAAAATCATACTGTTGTGTTTTTATATTATTTTAGTTATATTTAGCTTCAAAATTTTGTTTAATTTGCGCAATACGAATAACATGTATGTGAAATCAATGTTTTATGTGTATGTAAAAATTATAAATTTAGTAGTTATTGTATTTAAAACTTTATTTTTGTAATAAAAAAGCATTTTCTAACTCTTATAATATTACAAAGAATAAAATTAAACAGTCAAAAAAATTTTCCATTTTTGGTCCATTTTTCTGAAATATATGTCACAGTTAAGGGGTTAACAATCAAATCAAATAGATTTTTAAAAATTTCAGAGCTAAAAGTCGTGTGAAGATTTTTTCTTTACAAGAATCACACAACAATAGTTTACAATGATAAGCACCCATAGAAATAAATATCAAAATCATTTTTATGAAAAATTATACACCTTAATAATAAGAATAAATATTATCGACCATTTTTTAACACAAGGCTTACTGCTACAATGGAATTTTTTATACAGCAAATAAGAGTGCAAATCATCTATACTTACTTTAATTATAATGAAAGAATATCACAAACAATTAATTAATATAAATTATATGAATAATAACGAAATTAAAATAACAATGTTTAATCACATAGCCTTCACACAACAAAATTAATTTCCCTTAGTAAAACTTTTAGAAATTAAGCCAACAGTGTCGAAAATGCTGTTGCCACTATCAAATTTAAATTTAAAAGAGCGCAATATTCGATTGTAGTGATGTATCATATTTTCTCTTCATCATATTTTTAATTTCTGTACTTTTTAGTTTTCTTAAAATGGCAACAGAATTTTTTGTGTTTAAAATAGGCAATTTTTTCTAAAAGAATTTATTCTTTTTGATACTAACATATATAAATGTACGGTTAGATTTTTGAAAAAGTTAGAGAGAATTTAGAATTCTCACGTTTTTTTTGGAGCTTTATTGCTGTTTTCCCTATTCCAAGTAACAATTTTTCTTTATATTTCTATTTAATTTAATCCTGGTGTTAATATTATATATCCTGGCGAAACGGAAAAGTAACGCCTATTATAGTTATTTCCAATTGAGTTAAGTGAGTACTATTGAAAATATATATATATATATATATATATATATATATATATATATATATATATATATATTTATATATATATATATATATATATATATATATATATATATATATATATATATATATATATATATATATATATATATACTTTAGCTCTTTGGATTTCAGCAATATTTTGTTTTTATATTATGATACTCTCGAAAAGTGAAGGAAATGGAGGCTGACGTGGCATTCGTGGACTATTCACTACGCACAGCAAAAATAACTTCTTCAAATACACTAGACTTTGATGATGATCTTTCACTAACTATATTGTTAGCATCTGAATGCGGTGTGAAAATATTTTTGATTTTCCTATGCCCCGAAAATGACAAAGGAGGAATTCCGAAACGCCCCTTTCATTTAAAAACTGAACTAAATCAGATTATCACGAATCCAAATGGTATAACCGAAGTCATATTTACTCCTCATGGGGGAAAATATAAACTAAAAGAAATAACCCAGAAACTACCGCAGAGATTAGTTGTATCCGACGTATTCTTGGAGTACCTGTAACCCCGCAAATTCAAAAAGAGAGCTATACATCAAAATTTCTATTTACAAACATCCCAATGGACTTGGATTTAAACCTGATCACGGAGGAAATTAAACGAAACGAGTTAATAGTATCAAACATAAGACGTTTCACTAAGAAAGGATCACCCGAGCTTTCTGAAAATATACTTATCACCATTTACGGTTTCAATATACCAAAAGAAATTAATTTATTCTATTTGCGATTAAAAATAAATAAAAATATACAAACATACAAAACATGTTGCTATTTTCAATAATATTGATTTATAAGAAAGTGTTGACATATATTCGTGATTTAATACAGAATAAACCATGAAATTACATACTTCGTAATATTTTACACATATTTTAGTTTATTTATTTGCAGTATATTTAGTTATAGGGGATATACGGGTACTCGTGTTGCCTCCGCCAAATGACACATTTCATCGCCTTCTTCGCCAAATCTAAGCGATTACAGTTACAGCATGGTAACCCAGATACGATGAGCTGTAGGCGGAGCTATCGTTGCCCGAGGAAAATGTGATTGGGTGAAATATAAGGTGGAGAAATAAACATCATTATGACATGTGAGTGAACGTAGTATATTTAGCAGCGTTTTTCTTGTTCTAAGGTATTTCGTTCATAAATATATTAGGAGTTTTCTGATAATTTTATAAAGCGATTGTCTTATTATATAATGGAAAATGATTCAAAAAATAATTCTTTGCAATTTTTCACTTCAAATATTAAAAGTATTTCATCGGCATTAATAGACGTTCATTTACAAATATAAAAATCAAAAACATTTATTGTTAGTAAAAATAACTGAAAATAAAAGAGTTTTTGATTTTTATATTTGTAAATAACATAACACAATAAGTAACTATAAATATGATACAACAAAAACATAGACAACAATCTATCATATCTTACATCCAAGCGTACATGATGTAAAGAACTTAAATAAATACTTTTCTTGATGGTGTAACTCATGTTTTTGAAACAATGATTTTATTAATGCATTTGGTACCAGTGGTTATGACATTTCAATATTAGTACTTGGACCTTTAAATGAAAAAGTTAAATGTAACATAACCAATAGTATTACTTATCTTCTATAAATAAAATTATTCCATCAAAACTCATCATGTGCTTTTAAAAGCAATGAAAAGAGAAATTAGATAATTTAAATTGAAGCTGGCATGGTAGTTTAAGTACTTATTGATGATTTTCCCTATTTTTTCAGCAATTAAATTTAAAATTGTTTTTGCCATAATATATCTGATAATCATAAATTACATGAATAAAAATTAGCATATTTATACTTTATATCTTTTATGAAGGTATACAACATATTACATAAGTATCATTAAATACTATAATTTACATATGTATTCTCCTACTTACCAAAATTAAATATGTGTAATAAAGGAATAAATTTTTTTGAATTAAACCTGTGAATTAAATATATTTATTGTGTATATTTGTATGTTGAAGTTACTAATCACTAATTTTTTGCAATAGCATATTCAGCATTTCTCATTATTCAAACTCCAAATCATTCAGATATAAGATATTAACTCTTGTTAATGCAATAAAACCACTTATTTTGTAACATTTGCTGAGCTTATAATTTAATCTCCAATTTTTTTGCCCAGATCACATAAATCTCGACACATAAGTATATATTTATTTAACTGATTTTTAATTATTTCATTTATACAGTTTGTTTTGCAAGTTCATAAGATTATATAAGTAATTACAAATATGCAAAAGAAACTAAAGGGTTGTAACAACTAAAAATCAATTTATAAAAAACTATTATCAATAATTATGGATATTTGTCTTCAACTCTTATTACTAACATCCGTGCAATTTGTAGGTTTATTCTTGTGCATAAAGAATTAATTTTGACAAGAGATTTTCCCACACTTTCTTGAGAAATTTTGATCTGAAAACTCAGCAAACTTAGTCAGAATTCAGGCATTATCACTCTTTCTTGCAAATCTCTTTAAGTTAATTCACATTCATTACTATTTGCATCTAAATGTATGTGCAGAGCGTTACTGACCATTACTGTAAATATTGTTAAAAATGTGTGTATAAGTATTTATATTACTAATCTAATCTAGAAATAGTAGGAACAAGTGTATGGAAAAAAAAGAAATTTTTACTTATATCAATTTATGAAATAATATTTACTGTTTGTGTATACTTTATAATTAAAATAATCTAGAAATATTTTCCGCAAATAAACTCTACTAAATGTATGGATTATTCAAGAATATGCATGCAAGATATCTGACCTTGTAAATAGTCCCTATTTATTTTTATTTATAAAGAATATGAATGAGTGTGATGTCACGCGGCTTGGCCATACCAGATGAAAATACATGGCTCGACGATTAACCAAATGATAGGTAAATGGAAATAATTGTTATATCCTCATTAAAATCTTTCCCTGCGACTAATAATTACACCCCATTGGCAGTCAAAGCAAATAAATTGGTGGTGAGCGCCTGGAGCACTGGAATTCGGTCATCCAAAGTGGCAAGAAGAAGTGTATCTAGTGTTTGTTAGGTTCCTAGCCTAAATGGCCATGTACCTTCTGTTGCTAAGAAATTTTTCTACACCTAACTTTAGTTGAGATTAACATAATGATTTCAAAACATAAGGTTATTTAAACACAAAAGATTAAGAAAATATTTTGCTTAGGTTAAAGTGCTCCCAACGAGAGTTCTTTGCATGATATTGAATAAACATAAAAAAGAAAAATTGGCAACCAAAGTGGCAACCAGCCTCCCTTGAGAAATTTTGAGTACAAATACCACAGGAAGTTAAACTGCTTTTCCCACATCTGGTAATAATTTAAAATCGATCAACAAACTAGGGGAGATAACACTTTTCCATGAACCAGAATACCTCCTGTCAATAAAGTAAGCAATTATAAACTGATCTATCGAGACACAGATGCTGTTTGCGTTTTACCCAGTTCATGAGAATTTGAAGGATATCTATTTTGGTGCTCTCCCACAATAAATAGTAATATAATATAAACTCATAAAGATATTATAATGCAAATAATAAAAGCACTTTCTTTAATATAATTATTCAAGTTGTAAATAGTTCTGAAGATTTAGGTTATGCTTTTTAATTTGAAACAACAAAAATCGAATAAAAAATAATCAGAACTCTAGAATTGGATTCAGAAATGTAACAAGAGAATAATAAAACTTGCTATAATTTATTAATAATTTAAAATAATTATTAATTTTACATATTAATATAATTATTTTCAAAAATGTATATTTTACAGCAGTGAATGATGTTAATATATAATATATATAGATTAAATGTATTTATAAATAACAGTTAGTTAGGATAAATTAATTAGTTATGCATACATTTCATTTGCCATTAATGATGAATTTGATTAATTACTTCATCAGTGTTGATCACTTCAAGTTTTTCAAATTCGCTGCTTAAAAATGCTAAGTCACTCCAATTATTTTGTCCCATGGTTGATCGTATATGTCAGAATTAATTTTAATTTACTGAACGAACGTTCACAGCTAACAATTGACGTTGAAATAGTAAAAATTGTCTGTACACTCATAATTTTAATAACATCTTCACCATACTAGATTATGCAAGTTAAAAGCTTCAATGGAGTTTAAGATTTAATTTCTTTGGAGCATTGAATTATATACTTATATATTTTTTATAATAAAATCATAAATATTCTCAGCCAAAACATGTAAATTTGTAATATTTTTTATTTTTCAAAAACTGATATACTCAGTATTTAAGTTTTCTATTGAGTAAAATTCTTATTGGGAATTAGACTTTTAATTGTTGTTCCCGATCTAATTAGACCTAGTGTAAAAAAGATCGTTTAAGGACAAACAAATCAATACAGGTATTCATACTAGACAAGAGTTTTAACATTCTTATCTCATGATTATGCGATATTTTCTCAGTCGTTTACTTTACCAATGATGAATGTCTACTTATTTTTAATTTTTAATAGGACATTCTTACGATTTTAAAATATTTTTTTTATTCAAAAGAGTTTGTTTTTTCATATTGTTTTACGCAATGGCATATTTTCTTTTTGATTTAATAATTTATACATTAAGATCTTTTTAATTTTTTACAGTGCAGAATCGGCATAAATCGAACATTATTTTTTACAATAATTATGCCCGATTTCATTATATTCCTCCAGAATGATTTCTCTTAAGCTAAAACAGGTTTTTGTTATAAATTGTAATAATTAAAAATAGGTTTTAAATAAGTAAATGTAAAGAATACAAGCTAGACAGAAAACGAAATTCGATTTTTTTTTTTGTTCCAAAAATCAAGATTTTTAAAAGTCAAAATTTTCGAACCAAGTTCATCGTTTTTAACAAAACCATATTACTTAAGAATATTTAATCCTTGTGATTTCTAGGTTTTTAATTAATTTTACATTAAATCTAATTTTAATATAAAAATTGAATAGCTTGCTCGTAAAATTATCATTTTAAATACTTGTATAATTTTATAAATGATCGACAAAAAATGGAAAATCTTAGTTTTAAAAGATATGTTTTTAGGTAAATAAAATAATATAGGTTACATGAATTTTTGTTGAACGTTAAAAAATAACTTTGTAAAATTAATTTAATTCGATCAAACTTGATTTTAAAACGAATCATAAAACTTTAAATAAAATTTTAACATTCACAACTGTAATTAATATTTTTAAATTTTTCTTCATAATGAAATTATTTTCATAGAAAAATTATATTTATGTCATTATCATGCTAATACCTGAGCTTCGTTTACCTTTTCTGATGAATATATATCTTGTGACAAGATTATATTTATCTGAAAATGGAAACAAAGCTTAGGTATTAGCATGATGCATACTTTTACTGAAGACACAAATGTTTTAAATGTAAATATTTGCAAATTAATGTTATAATTATACTTTCAAGGTTTATTTATTACATTTATCTATAAGAACTAACTAAAAACATGAAATTATATCGAGAGATATAAAATAATCAAAAACATAAATTTTAACACGATGAAATTAATTTTAATTCTATATCGTAATATTTGGTTAATAATTTTTGATTGGAATCAAATATTCAAATTTAAAAAATAAGGTTTTAAAACAATATTAATTTTCTATAATGTATAGAATTTTCGCCACTTAGTAACCACTTGTTCCAACAGATGTTTACAAAATGCACATCTGTTTCAGAAACATAATAAAATGATGTTACCATAAATTAATGATCAAATTTAAATATATAAAAAGTGTTTGTATTTCGTAATAATAAACGTTCTTTTGTATAAGGAAAACAGCAGAGAACAAGATAAATTATTTAATTTCTTAACTGTGAGGTTCAAAATTATTTTAATAAATGTTTATGTAAGTTTTAGGATATTTTAAACTAATATTCCCTAAATATAATCATTGATTAAAAGTTTATGCTTCTTACAAATTCCGGAAAATATTAAATTTCCTTCATCAGTAAAAGAAATATTTTCACTTAATGATTTAAGAACTATATTTTAAATATTACTTTTTTATTTTCAAGCACTTCAATAAATAACAGCAATACTAAAGGTTATACTTTACATTGCTGAAATAGAATATTACAAATAAACACTATGGTATGATCAATCCTTTCGTGTGTTTTAGAAATAAAATTTCAATGAGTAAATTCTGATATTAAGCTAAAAAATTTGAGTTTGAATAAAATATCTCTAATATAAGAAATAAATTTTATAGTTGCGGTAAGATAATAAATTAAGATACTTGTTTTTAATAGGTTAACATTAAAGCAAAATTAATGTTGTCGAAACTAGGCAGAGTATTTATTTCCGATTAGTGAATTTATGCTCACAAAAATGTATTTTATGAATATTTAGTACTTTAATCAAAACTATTTAAAAAAAACATTTGATGCAATCAAGTGAAGCAAAATATTTATATTTTATAACTATCAAATGAAGAAGGAAGTTAAAACATTATTTTACAAAATTATTTTTTTAAACAATCCTTCTCGAAATTTACTACTTCTGATCTTTTGCATATCAAGGTAGATATAGTTCGGTGAAGGGAAAAATATTTAATGTAGAATAAATTTGAATATATGTGAAAAAATGTGTGATATTAACAGTTTTATATAAAATATTTAATAACTAAATTATTATTCTAAATAGTAGCGTTAAGATTTCCCCATTTTTATTTTTGCTTTTATTCTCCTTCTAAAAACAATTTTCATGCGTGAGATATATTTATTTTAATATTTAGCCATAACAATTCAAGAAATACTAAAATAAATATAATAACAACATAGATTCCAGTAAGGAACGATATTTTTTACAAAATTATAGAAACAGAAATCATTCGGAACATGAAAAACTTACAATCAACATTTTTTCCCAATATTTAAACTGAAGTCAGTAGCTTATTATTTCCCCTAAAAGCTATTGTTAGGCAATTAAGTTAGTTAATTATTTTTTCTAATTATTAAAAATATACAATTTTGTTAAAATTCTTCAGTTTGTAAGTATTAAAGCATTCAAACTACTTCTTTTAATAATTTTGAAAATTATTTGATGATTTTAGAAATATAATATTGATGTAGCACGGATTAAAGCTAATTATCAATTAAACAATGAATTAACTAGTTACTACAGATATTTAAAGGTTTTTCTGATTCTTTTGTTTAAAAGATTTGATGCATTTAACTACTTTAGAGCAATGATTAAAATCATTTGATCCAATCTAATATTTTTTATTTTTTTATATCAAAAGAAAATTATATATATATATATATATATATATATATATATATATATATATATATATATATATATATATATATATATATATATATATATATATATATTTACTTTAGAATTTAAATACAAAAACTGCTTAGTAATAAATTTCCGGATAATATTTTCTAAATAAAGAAAATTCATATTTAGTGATGCAAAAAATTATAACAGGGACTTGTAAAAATTTTCTAGCCGGACATTCACAAAGCAAACCACTAACACATGTTGGTTTCTTCAGCTGACAACGATTGATGGACTTCCCCGCTGTAAGTCATTACAATGAAATTATTTTGAGATGGTCTAGTGTAAAGCCGGAAATACGTCCCATCAATAATTAGAGGCGTTTGTATTCTTGACAAGAGCTAATGGGGGTGTTATACAGGGTGTTATATCTGTTTCTTATTGATTAGTAAGGATGCAAATTTTAAGGACATCGAACGCAATTCTTTTATTTGTAATTTAATTTTAAGAATTTTTCATTAATGATATTTTAATTTTATAAAATTTCCCCTTTCTTTTGAGAGCTATATCTCATCATGCTATTTCCCCTTTCTTTTGAGAGCTATATCTAATCATGCTATTGTTGTTAAAATACAATTAAAAGTTAACATTTTATATTTACAAAAGAAAATATAAAATTTTAATTATTGTTTGTTAAATAAAAGGATCTAATCTCTTATAAACAATTAATAGAATGTTAAATAATATTTCAGAAAATTAAAATATTTTAAAAAAATTTCATTTTGATTTTTTTAAATAGTAAATAATTACATCCAGAGAGAAGTGCTGATGACATATTTATCAGCCGAAACAATATTAATTAGTTATTATATTCTTTATTTGGACTAGAAAAGATTTATTTGATTAATCAATATTATAATTTTTTATAGACATGTAACTTGACTTCGGCTATATAACTTGACTATATAACTTTAAACTAAAATAGAAGACATTTCAAATGTTTAAATTTATAACTACAAAAAGTATGAAAAATAAAGTTTCTTTTCATTAACTTTCCTCCTTTTCCATAATCATTTGCATATTTTTAGTACAGTTTTTATTATTTTTTGAGGTATTTTGTAAATTACTAGAGGTAATATTTTAACTAAGGACGCTTTGTTTCTTATTAAGAAAAAGCAATTTGGCCAGTACATTTCGGGGATAATATTTTTAAGTAACATTTGTTATATATATATATATATATATATATATATATATATATATATATATAGTTTAATTGTAGGTATATTACATTTACAGAAGCATTACTTCTTTATCAGATAATGTGCAAACGTGATATATTTTTCTCTTTTACTATAAATTTTTGAAATTAAATTTTTGAAACTATTAAATTTTTGCAAAATAATTACAATGTATTAATAAATCGCAATTTATATTTAGGTTATTGAAATTCATTTAATTGTTTAATATTTAAATTCTGTTCTAGGATAACTATTGAAAATTACAACATTAATGAATCTTGAAAATTAATTTTTAAGTTAGTTAAATCATCAGCTATAATTTTAGGAAAAATTGAATGTCTTTTAAATTTTAAACGATATATCTACTGAAAGAAAAATAATTTTATTTTATTTAGTATTTGTGATTTGGCTCATATTTTATACACTCTTTGAAAATAATGGAAAAATTATATTTGGTTACTAGCTGAAGGTAAATACTTTTATAACAAGCAACTTTTTAATAATTTATATCATTGAGAATTTCTCTTTGAATATATATTTCCTAAAATGAGTATTTTTCTTTTGAAAGAAAAATTTAAAATAAGGCAAAAACATTGCTTATTCAAAAGGAAATTTTAATTTTTAGATTTAAGAAAATTACATTAATCTTATGATACTCTATAAAGATATAAATACCATAAGCAAGAAAAATTAAATTATTAACTATGACTATCAGATCTGACAATAAATTTTTTTCCAGTGTAAGGACATTAACAATTTTTTAATATTTGATTAAATTTGAACTTCAAAATCTGCCTTATTTTTGTGTAAACTTATGCGTAAAAGATACGATTAAAAACAGATACATAAAACTATTGTTTTCTGGAATGAGTATTAATAATATATTTTCATTTTTGTGTAATAGATGGAGTAATAAAGAAATAATTTTGCTTACTTCTAATCAATGAATGGTGATTATCAAAAAAATAATTTTCTATTCTTTGGATGAGTACAAATCTTTAAACATTTATTCCAATTATAAGTTTCATTTTATTACATAGTTAATTCCACACTTTTAAAGGATTTGAAATTAAATACTCAATTTAAATTCTGAAGCTACAAATAAATGGCAAATTAAATTGATAAAATAAAAATTTATTATTAACATGGTTTTAGATAAAGTAAATTGAATTGTAAAATAAGATTAGAAATTTAATTTTAGAAATAATTAGATAAATGGCCTATTTTGCTTACAGAATTTATTCCATACACATTTTATGCAATTTAAAAGAAAGATAAATTTTACAATTATTCTGTGATTAACAATTTATGATTCAAAAATATTTAATTTCTTTTATTAAAGAGAAAAAAATTGAATACATGTATCATTATAGAAAGCGATTTTAAACATTATTGCATTCATTTGCTTTTCGATTCATAAAATTTCTGTTAGAGTTTTCCTCATTTGCTTACATTATTACAACCGCCCTACTAGGTAACGCCATTCACCACACCCCTTTTTAGACTACCTCTTTAGGTTTGTATTAAATAAGAAACGTCGCCAAATATACCAAGTACGGTTACAGTTTACCTTGCCAACACGACTTCGGAAAAACTCTCTAGTTATATATAAACAAGACATAACTTATCTATATTACATATTCAGTAATTAAATGTTTTGGAAAATGAACTTTCCTACCACATTTAGTACTGTGCAGAGGTTGTGAAGGAGTCTGAACGTCAGAACTATCAGCAGTTTTGTTTGACATGGTTAATTCAACATTATCCATTTCATCTGAGAACTGATATGCTGGTTTTAATCGATCAATGGAAACGGTGTAAGATTTACCGTTAATATCCGAAACAAATTTTTTATCTGTTCTATTGGTAGCTAAATGTGGTCCAGTGTAAGAAGTTGCTAGTGGTGGGTTAACCTTATCCGATCTTAAAAAATCATAAGTGCAGGTTTTTAGTGAGGAATATACATATGTTTTGAATTTCCGATGGATTGCGGTGGTGATTGGGTTTAATTCTTTCATCATGCTAATTAAGTTTCATACATAAGTTGAGTTAATTCACTGATTAATTAAATTACTTGAAACGAGGTCACATGTTAATCTAAGAGTTGTGCCATACACTAGTCGGGCATTAGTTGCTTTTATGTCGTTTTTAAGAGCCGTGCGTAACCCTAATAATACGATTGGCAAAATTTCTGTCCAAGTTGTTTGATTGTGAGATTTTAAGGAGGATTTAAGGTGTCAATGCATTCGTTCGATAATGCCATTAGCTTGAGGATGATAAGGTGAGGTTCAAATTCTATTACACCCTAACATATTTGTGAGTTCGTGAAATAGGTGTGATTCGAAGTTTCTGTCTTGGTTCCGTAGTAATAGTGACAGAAGGGGATCGAGTGGTCGAGGCTTAGTGCCAGAAGCCGAGGCTTCTATAACTAATTTCGAGTACCAAGACACCCGAAAGTTTCAACTCCAGTCTACCGTCCAGCAGCCGCCACCTGCCTCAGTAGACGAGCCAGCGAACCATACCTTGATGAGACGAGTAAACTCGTCGGCACCCACTCACTTTACATGGCAAGATAGAACACACTCAAAGATTTGTTTGAACTCTCTCATATGTTATCAATGAAATTTAGAACTCTCTCCTTTTAGAACATTTTCCAACCGTCAATTCCTGTCTTCCGTCAATTCCTATACTATTCCTCTATTTCCCAGTTCTCGACCGGACCATCGTCGGTGGCTCGCTGGTATTCCATCTGTGGAATGTCATCCGACACTATGGACATGATCCTTTTAAGGAACGACCAATTGCGCCGGTCCAAGATAGTACTCAAGCTTTCGCTATCGTACACCAGCTTGCTCCTTTCTTCCGAGGTCCTGGTACAAGACAGCACGAAGTGGAGGCAATCCCCCACCACATTGCATGAGCGACATAACTCACTAATCGGGTACCCTCGTTTATGAAGATACTCCGGTACACGTCCATGTCCAGTCGCTATCTGGGCTATGATGGCATTACCGAAGACTCTCTTCTCAGTCACTGTTGGAATGAGTCTGTAGGTTTGTCGGCCTACTCCTACATTCTCCCATCTCTGCTGCCATACACGCAGTGCTTCTTTATGCAACACCTTGATGAGGTGTGACCTTGGTCGTGACAGGTCCAGCGTTGGCTCTGGTAAGTCCGCAGCCTCCTTGGCCAGTTCATCGGCTCTTTCGTTACCGAAAGTGCCTGCGTGAGCACGTACATAATGCAGAAATACCTCCCTTCGGCAAATCACCTCCCGATAAGAGTCCTTGACTTTATTAACCAAGATGTTATGGTTATTCGGATCGGCCAGCGAGTAAAGGGAGGACAACGAGTCACTGTATATATGACAAGTGCTGTTGTCCTGACTACTTTTGAGCCATTCTAGAGCCTTTCCCAGCGCCGACATTTCCGCCTGAAAGACGGAGTTATCGTCACCGAGTCTAGCCCCATAGGTAACAATCTCATGCCCAAAGTAGTAGATGGTGAACCCTAAACCAATTTTACCATCAATGCCGGATCCGTCCGTGTATATCTCCAGACCCTCACCAGTCGGCTTTTCACTGTCGAAAGGCACACTGCACCTGTCCGCTGGATGACACTTTAAGATGTCGATCCTCTGCTCAACATCTTCTGGCCGCAGGTTTGTCTCGTAAAAGATATGTGGCCTGCGCTCTACCAATACCATAAGCTTTGCATATTCCATGCCTGCCTTAATGTCTAGCGGTAGGACACCCGCCAAGACTTGCACAGCAGCAGTAGAAACAGTCCTGTAACATCTAGTTATTGCCACTAGTGCCGGTCTTTGCACACTTTGTAGGTGATCACAGAAGGTCCTGCATTCCAATCTGTGTCCCCATGCACCTACACCGAAGAGAGCCATTCTTTCGGTTCCACTCCTATAAAGGCGTTTGAGTAGCCCAGGCTCGCGCCCGAACAGAACCCTCGCCGTACGTTGGAGTGCCATTGTGACATTCACAATATTTTGCCTCACCTCCTTTAAATGGGAATTGAAGGTGAGTGCGCCATCATATTTCACGCCCAAGAATTTCAACTCCTGCACAGACTTTATGGAGGTTCCGTCCCATCTGAATACAGGCGGTCGCTTTAGTTTGCGCCGTCTGGTGACCGTGAGGGCCACCATTTTATTCGGGTTGAATACCAGCTTATACATCTTCCCCCATTTGCTGATCGTATTGAGGGCTACTCCCGCATTTGCCTCGAGCTTTGCTCTTGAGTCACCAGCTGCGACCAGCAGCATGTCGTCAGCGAAGGCTATCAACCTCGTATCATCCGGCATGTCCAGTCGCAATGCGCTGTCTGCAACAATGTTCCAGAATAGTGGTCCACTACATGACCCCTGCGGTACACCTCTGCTGGATTCGAAAACTAAGTTTTCACCCGTGCCATTATATATTATTTTCCTGTCTTCCAAATAGGACTTCACCAACATATATACATTATGTGGACATCGTGCCTGACCGAGGAGGAACATAACACCTGGTCTCCACACGCTGTCAAAAGCCCCCTGGACATCCAATGAAATTAGACTCACGTACTTTCCTCGCTCCTGGAAATATCTAATTGTGTCGTGAAGACACATGTGCGCCGTGTCGCACGAACTGCCCGGCCTAAAGCCATGTTGGGCAGGGTGAAGCGCCTGAGTCTTCACCAAGTGATGATAAATCCTTTGTGTAAGGAGCTTGTCCAGCACTTTGCCTAAACAGGACAGTAGACAGATCGGCCTATACGAACGCGCCTCAGATGCGTTCTTTCCCGGTTTCCTAAATAACACCAGTTTGGCATGTTTCCAAGATCTTGGGAAATGCTTAAGAAAAAGACATTTGTTGAAGAGGAGCACAAACATCCCGGGATTTCTCTCGAAGATTGTCTGCACCACCTCGGCCGGGACATTGTCGAGTCCCGGAGCCTTTTTCTTTGCCATGGATTTAACAACCGACTTAATCTCCACTCTCGTGAATGGCCGGTCGTCATCTCCACAGTCGTAGGAGTCCGCTCTACTCCTCATGCCTATTTGCTCCAAACATTCCTGGTCCTTATCGTCAACCGGGAATAGACCAGCGACTATCGTTTTGACGGTCTCCTCCTCGCTATTGCTCGGGGTCCCGTCGGCCAATCTGACACTACTTAATGGGATGCTCTTAACAGCGCTACCAACCGCTAGTTTGTATGGCAACGACCACGCATTGGATCGCATTACAGTCAAGCAGAATTTGTCCCAGTTTGACTCCTTTTTCTGCAGTATGAGTCTTTTGTACTGGGCCGCAGATCGATTGTACAGCGTTTTTCTGAACTTGCGCTCATCGGAGTCGGCACATTTCTGATACCTTCTCCTCAACGCTCGCGTCAAGCTCCGTAGCGTCGTCAACTCATCATCCCACCATGGAACCTGCTTCCTAGCGGTCGTGCTAGTACGAGGCCGAAGCCTTCTATTGCAGATCTCCTGCAGTACCTTAGTGATGTCATCCACCACTTCATCTAGGTCCTTGCCTTCTTTTGCTCGTAAGATCTTATCATTGAGACCGGGCGCTTCTTTATTAAAGTCTGCACCCAATCTCTGAAGGCGATATTTCCCTAGTCTGTATCTGCTCGAATTTTTGCTCTCTAAGAGCTTAGGTACTAGCTTGAAGGAGATGTAGTTGTGATCGCTCACGCAATTCTCAACCACCTTCCACGATGAGAAGGACGACTGCAGATCGCCCGTCGTCACCGACAGATCGATCCAGCTCCTTCCGTTCACAGTCTCAAAGGTCGGCATGGAGGTTGCATCATTTAATAAAACGAGGTCGTTTCGAATGAGAAATTCCACGAGAGTTTCCCCTCGCTTAGTCCCCACTCTAGACGGACACTCGGGGTCCCACATATGATGCCTGGTGTTAAAGTCTCCTCCTATGAGAACTCTCCGATGGAACCGAATGATCTTATCGAGAGTCTCTAGAAAGCCGCCAATGTCTGCTTTTGGAGGAACATAAACCGACACTATCAGCAGCGATTGGTGCAGATCCTTAATCTCAACCGCTACGATATGAGCATCGACATATTTAGTCCAGACGCTGAGTTTGGTGTTAGTGACGACAACTGCAGCCAACCCGTCGGCTGTGTGAGAGACCGACCATGAGTTAGGGAAGACCGCAATCTCGCCGTCCACCAAATACGGCTCCTGCAGGAGAAGGATGTCGGACGAACCCAGTTCCAACTCCTTTAGTATCTCCAAGGTTGCCGCTCTCGATCTTGCGAGATTAATCTGCAATATGCCATACTCTAGTTCGTTGGCCGTTTCAACCATAGTTTGTGCGAGAACGTAATCGCTCACACTCTCGTTTGTACTGGGGGCAACGTAGGTCTACCGCTTTGTGACCTGTGTTGAGCTTGAGCTTGAATTGCTCGTTGGCCCTCACACAATTGGCACACTTGGTGTCCTTCTTGTCACACTCCTTGAAGGAGTGTGGCCCACTACAGATAGTGCATATCTGCCCTTTTTCCGGGCACTTGGACTGCAGATGTCCAAATTTGCAGCACTTAAAGCACCTTGTGGGTTCAAGGAATTCCTTGACCCTGTGCTTTTGCCAGCCGCAGCTGACCTTGCCCTTCTTCAGAAGGGACTTGAAGACAACTGGGGCGGTTTCAATCACCCAGTGCTTCTCCGAGCCCTTCCCGGTCAGTTTAAAGACCACTTTCATGTGGCCTTCCGGGAGCTCGTTCTGCGTTCTTAGTCCCTCAAGGACTTCAGCCTCTCCGTCCGTGCCGGGGAGGTCATATATAAGGACTCTGGGTAGCCGCCGTGTCGGCTCCCTTGCTTCAACCTTTTCGCTCAAGACTTTTTGGACCTGTTCCCGCATAGTCTGCAGGTCCTTATTGTCCTTGAGCTCAATAACCACTCCGTTATTGTTCAGGTTCTTTAAACCCTGAACCGATACCCCGAGTTTCCTCGGGTCAATCGCTCTCTTCAACTCAACTTTGACGTCATCCGACGTCATTTCGCAACCCTCCTTTGGGTACACTAAGAGAGCGCTGGACTGCACTCTCTTTTTCCCCTTTGATTTGGCTGCCTCAGCATAGGACCTGACTGGGCCCTTTCCTGGGTTGCCTTTTTGGAGGACGGGTTGCTTTTGCAATTGAGCCTCACTGGCTATCTTTCCGGGCGTCGAACCACTTCGCCCGGACTTCTTCCTCTTCCTTCCTTCAACTCTTTGCCATGGTTCATCCGGTGCAGTACTTGCATCCTGCACCGTCACCTTAGTGGCAACATCGGTGTCTCCCACCATCTCTTCAGTCTGGCAACCTGTAGTCACCTTCTCAGGATTCCGAGCAGCCTTAAGCTTGCTCGGTGAAATCCCAGCAGCTGCACCTATGTGCTCGAATAGCGCTTCGAGCACGCTGCCGTCAATATTGAAGCGTTCGCACAACTTCAACAACTCGCACTGAAAAGTGCGTTTTTTCTTGCCCTTTTTAAGAGGGCTTTTGGCACTCAATTTGGATCTCTGATAAACGCATGTCTCTAGGCTTTTATCTGTTGTCTCCATATTGAATTAAAGGTTTGAGCTGGTGTTCGGCTCAGCTCCCAAATTAAATTGGTTTCTTCCAGTGGAAATCCGCCTGGGCCGTCCCCGACACGGTTCCACCACCCTTTCCAGGCTGCAGTCTAGGGTAACCCGCAAGGCTTCCACTATGTAGTCCGCCCTGCTCCAACATGCCGTGAATTACATACTTCCAGAAGGTCGGACCAACGTAGGGGCTCAATCCTACGGTCCCTCATTCCACCGGACTGTTAAGACAGTCAACTTCGGAAAGGGGAGGGTTTCTCGAAGGCCTCTCACCCTCCTTCCATACGCTCTTCTGACCGCTCGACATAGCGGGGTCGTTTCTCGCAAGCACGACCAGAAACAGTTACGTCTTCGCCGCGCAGCTACTCGCTTCCGTATCGTGGCGGTCGGCGGGGTTTCCACTGACCAAGGGCAGGGCACTAACCCTGTGATCCCAAGATTGGTACATTCCCACCTTGGCATTCAAGCCAGACCACACATCCAACATTCACTTTCGCATTGACAGCTCAACGCCTCCCTCAATCTTATATTTGCCAATTTTTGTGCGGTGTATTTGACCCATGCCACGTTACACTATACGCACCATTCACTCATTTAAGATATATATATACTATAATTAAAGAGCACTCATACTATTTCTAACGCGGGTGACTTCCGCATTAGAACCTACATTCAACGCTTAACTTTTAATAAAGATAGGAATAAATTTATAGAACTACTCATTCATTGCCACATACATACTTTACATACTTTACATTATCACTTCACACATTGCCACAGTCCATTCAACTACCAATATCAGCCATACATTAAATTGCATACCGGGAAAGGTAGAAAAATCTACCGATACCTTATGTAGGACAGATTTCTTGCCCATTCCGATCACTGTTCTGCATGGCGCAGCAACGACACGACGGCCGAGCTGCTCGCAGATATGCTGAGAAAGTCTGGGAAGTTTCGACGGGACCAGAAGTAACTTATCCGGACCGCCTGTGATCGGACAGCCGTCGTCTATGTCTGCGATAGAACGAACGTTACGTAATCGTGAAGACGAGACGCAAAGAGAAACAAACACGCCGAAGAACTCGGCGGTAAGCTCTCAAAGCATCCCCAGAGAGGTCTTAGTGTGAGAGGGTAGCCAGCCCCCACACCTCCTCCTCTCGTCTTTTCTTCACGACCACACTGCCCTACTGTAATAGTGACAGGTGATCCAAATCTTGAAATCCATCCGCGTACTATTGCACGAGCAGTTGCTTCTGCAGTCATATCTTCTGTCGGAATGACTTCAGGCCATGTTGTAAATCTGTCGATAATGGTCAAACAATATTGTTTTTCCTCAGAAGGAGATAACTCTAATTGATGTAGTGCTGGCCCACCCGAAGGTATACAGCAAAGGGAGCACATTGGATAGCAATCCTGGACACCACGCAGGAGCCATGCAGGCTACAGACATGGTGGCCCAGAGTGACACACACCGCCCAAGGGCAAAGGTTCCTAGTCCTACCAGTCTGGTTCTATTGAGACTCATTCTCAGGAAGGGGCCTAGAACGACGGCCTTCATTGATAAATATTACAAGATACAATATAATACAAGTCTTGGTTACATTACAATATTATTTACAGAACACAATGTATATACAATACGGAGCAGGTCTCAGGATTTCAGAAGGAGGTAAGGGTCCAATAAAATCAATATTTATGTGTGCGAAACGAACATCCGTTGTGGTAAAAGTGCCAATGGGACATTTAGTGTGATGAGTTATCTTAGCTTTTTGGCATTTAACGCAGCTGTGAATCAAATCTTTAATATGTTTGTGCATGTCAGGCCAAACGAAGCGTTTCGTGATTAAATCAAAGGAAGTTGCAATACCTGGGAGAGAAAGAAAGTGTATATTTTCAAACATTTTTCTGCGCATACATTTTGGAACGAATGGTCGAGGGGTAGCTAATGAAAGATCGCAATAAAGGTTAATATTTTCAAGGGGAAAGTAATGTTTTTCTAACTTTAAGGAAGTATTATTCTCAGTTAAAAGATTTTACAATTCCTCATCTTTTGATTGAGTTGAGGCAAATTCTTTAAAGTCTAGTACTGAAGTAGATATTTCGTCTATCTCAATGCGAGAGAGTGCATCTGCTACAGTGTTATCAGATTATTTTGTGTAACGAATGTCAGTAGAAAATTGGGAAATAAAATCAAATGGACGTAGTTGGCGAAGACTGCATTTGTCAGGGTTTTGTTTAAATGCATAGCTAAGAGGTTTTTGGTCACTAAATATGACAAAAGATCTACCTTCTAGCATGTGTCTGAATTTTTTATAGAGGAATATATAGCATATAACTCGCTGTCGTAAGTGGACCAATTTCTTTGACATTTGCTTAACTTAACTCAATAAAATGCTATGGGTTCTCAATTGCTATTTGACATTTGCATTAAGGAACCACAGATTGCTTTATTTGAAGCATATACCCATAAACTTAGTTCTGCTCTTGGGATAGGGTGTCTTAATAGTGTTGCTTTAGCAATTGCTTGTCTTGAATTTTCAAAAGGAATATTTGCTTGTTCGTCCCAATTTAATTGCTCCTTGTCATTTGCACTAAAAAGAGGTTGTTTCTTTTTGTTTTTATGGCCTCCCAGAAATTTTACTAAGGGTGCTAGAATGTCAGCTGCTTTCGGAATACACCTATGATAAAAATGAAAAAGTCCTAAATATCGGCGTTATTGAATTAGAGTATTCGGTCGAGGAAATTCTGAAATACATTTTACTCGGTCTGGTAAGCGTTCGATACCACTACTATATACTTTAAATCCTAGAAATTCAATAGTTGATTTACCAAACTCACATTTTTCTGTATTTATACATAATCCATATTCATTTAATTTGAAAAATAATAGGTCTAAGTGAATTAGATGTTTGCTTTCCGAACTGGAGGTTATAAGTAGATCATCAACAAATGCGTACACAAAGGGTAAGTCTCGCGTTACATCGTCAATAAAGCGTTGGAAAGTTGAGGACGCATTACAAAAACCAAATTGCATGCGCAGACTTTCAAAAAGACTAAAGGGAGTGCAAATCGCAGTTTTGTGTACGTCTGCATGATTAATCGGAATTTGATGATATGCTTTGGCGAGGTAGACATGATTAAATATTAGTTTGCCATGCAAAATCTGAAGTAAAATCGGTTACGCAAGGAATCGGATAATGCTCTTTAATAGTGTGTGCATTAAGGGCACACAAATTACCGACCGGTCTCCACTCGACCTTTTTCACGTACCCTTTTTAGGCACCATATGCAAGGGAGAAACATATTGGCTTTTTGATGCTCGCATATGGCCCAGTTCAATCATGTGCTGAAATTCAGCTTTTGCAGTTTTTAGACGGTCAGTTTCATACGCCTGAGTGGTAACATCAGTAGTTTTCATGGCAATTGTTTGGTAGCTAAGTAAAAATTCATCGAATGTAGTAACTAGTAACTGAGCAACGTAAATTAGTGAGTTTCTCTTGTAAATAAATCTATATATATATATATATATATATATATATATATATATATATATATATATATATATATATATATATATATATATAATTTTATAATGAAACGACTTATCTATATAGAAATAAGCACATTAAAATAAGAGAAGCCAACAAATCAGGAGTGGGATTTGAAGATCCATAAAAGCCACCAACGATAACGAAGTACGTAAACTGATGGTTTTTAAAATTAAACGCAATTCGAAATAACGGATAGCAACGAAACGACGGACAGGTACGAATTTTATATGAAGATATAAAGTTACTTAAATTACTCGATTGCACTAACGTTTTTCAAAAAAATAAGCATGGCTTATTTAGGAAATTATAAGAAAGCTTGTTTGTTAGAATTGGCGACAGAATTAAGCGAAACTGCTTATAGTAGTATGAAAAACGCTTGTTTAAGGCAGTTGATTGAAAAGTCGCCAAATTATGATGAAGAATTTGCTAAAATAATGCTGAATAAATTAGTTGAAGAAGAAAAAGAACGAAAGCAAGAAGAAAAAGAACGACTTGAAATTGAAAGACAAGAGCGATTGGAAATGCAACGATTAGAAACGGAGCGCATAGAAAAAGAGAGAACTTACGAATTGGAAAAATTACGCATCGCTAATAGCCGTGAAATAAACAACGAAAGTGACGTAGACCATGAAGTGGTTTTGGTTAAACCGAACAACGATTTGCAGAAGCTAATTCGCAAATTTGATCATAAGGAATCAGAAATAAGTTTATATTTGGTTCTATTTGAGCGCCAAGCACGAAGGACTAAAATACCTGAAGAAGAGGGGGTATGTCATCTATTGGGATTATTACCGTACGAGATCACACAAATAATTGCTAGGGAACCTGAAGAAAAAGCTAATGATTACGAGCATATTAAGAAATTGTTGTTGAAACGTTTTAAACTCAGTCCGGAGAAATTTCATCAAAAGTTTATTTTTCATCAAAACACAATTTGGAGTGACTACGCCTTTGAATTACAGAACTAATTTGAAGAATGGATTTCAGGACTAGGAATTAAGGGTTTTCTTGGTCTGAAGGACTTGATGATTACGGATCAGGTGAAACGCTGAGTTCCGGCTGAATTGAAAGAACATTTCATCGACGAATGGGCGAAATTTTTGACGCCAAAAGAACTCGCTGATAAGCTAGATGAATATGAAACGGTGCTAAATAATAGAATGAAATCTTAAGTTTTTGAACGCAAACAAGCAAATAACTTTAATAAATGTCCAAATAATTCTGGTTATCAACGTCCAGGTAACTTTAATAACAATACATTTAAAAACCAAGTTCAACAAGTAGAAACAAATGAAAACAATAGTGCATCGGGTTTCCGCAAGCCAATTCGTAATGAGAAGGGTGAACTGAAATGTTTCAATTGTAACTTCTATGGACACATTTCTAAGGACTGCTCTGAAAAGAAAAACGATTTTGAGAAGGCCGTTACAAATTTGATATCTAAAATATCAAACAGCTCAAATGCATTACTCTACCTGGAAGTTCTTGCTCTTTAATGAAGAAATCAGTTGCTGATAAGTTGGATATAGTTATTATTCCCGAAGTAACTGATATTTATGCATTTGGAAATCAGATTAAATCAGTAAGTAAGCACTTGGAAAGGCAATAGTGGATATTGAAATCGACGATATTTTAGGTAAAGAAACCACTATTCTTTTAGTTAATGATGAGTCTGCCAGTGGATTTATTGGTTGGTAGGTCGTGGTTAGATTTGCCTCATATTGCTTATGCTAGGGTAGGAAATGAGCTGCACATTGATGAAGCACCATTCAGTAAACTACATATCAATCTAAATAAAGCGAGAGTTTCTTTGAAAGCTGTGGAAGAAACAGTGTTAGAAAGGAATACGGTTAATTTCATTCAATGTAAGTCGGATGAGCAGAAAGAAGGTTTTCTGTTGATGAGAGACAGACAAAATGTTGACTGCTTATTAGAAATGAAGGCAGGTAGGTTAATAGTATCCATTTTAAATGTACACAGTGAAAATTTTATATTAAAGAAAGGTCAATGCGTCGGGAGATGTGAAGCTGTAGAGTTCTATTCATGTGAAGATTTTATTCCGGTAAATGAAGATACAATGCTGAAAATCCAGTTATTGGCGCTAATGTAAGAGAAAATATTTTTACATTGGCTGAAGATCCAACAAAATCAAAAGATGAGACTTCTAAAAGACCCCTTACATTGGAAGATATAAAAACTGATGAAAATGTAACTGTAAATCAGAAGCAAGAATTACTTCTGATTTACAGAATGAATACAGAGATTGCGTTGCAAAAAATCTTAGTTAACTTGGATGCACGAATTTGATTACGATGGAAATCAAAGAAATGGAAGGTAGCAAGCTAGTTTGTACGCGTCCTTATAGGACAAATGCAGAAGAACGGGCCATAATTAAAGACATTGTGAAAGAATGGAAAGAAAATGGAGTTGTTAGCGAAACTAGATCTCCTTACGCAAGTCCTGTGATGGTTGTAAAGAAGAAAACGGGAGACCATCATTTGGTCTTGGATAACAGAAAGTTAAACTTAAAGACATTTAAAGACAAATACCCATTACCTAGAATTAATGACCTGTTTGAGACTTTGAATAACTATAATGTATTTACGACATTGAACTTTTGGGCCATGGATATTTACAAATTCCATTAAGCGAATCTGCGAAAGAAAAGACTGCCTTCATAACACCTGATGAAACCAGACAGTTTGAAAGGATGACTTTTAGACTAACTAATGCTCCAGCAGAATTCCAGCGCATGATGCACTTGGCATTGGGACCACTGTTAGATAAAGAAGTACTATGCTATTTAGATGACATTCTTGTACCGGCAAAAACTTGGACGAAAATGATGGAGAAAATTAAGCGTGTTTTAGAAAGGTTGAAATCTGCACATTTAAAGTTGAAACTGTCAAAATGCGAATTTGGTAAAGAAGAAATTGAATTCTTGGGTTTTGTGGTTAACAAACATGGAATTCAACCAGGACGAAGAAAAGTTACTGCTGTTGCCCAGTTCCCAATTCCAAAGAACGTATATGAAGTAAGAAGATACTTGGGTTTAACTAATCTCTTCAGACGTTTTATACCAAATTATGCCTTGCATGCTGAATCATTGACACGACTTACACGCAAAGATGTTGCGTTTCAGTGGAATGAAGAGCAACAAGCGGCATTTGACAAATTGAAAGAAGACCTGACTAAACAACCAACATTAGCACTCTGCAATCCCAAAGCCCGGACGGAGGTACATACAGATGCAAGCTCTGATGGTATTGCAGGCATGTTGTTGCAATATGGAGATGAAGGAAAATTTCATTTGATTTATTGTGTTAGCAAAAAGACAACAGCAGCTGAATCGAAATACCATCCCAGTAAGTTGGAACTGATGGCTATTGTATGGACACTAGAACGACTTCAACAGTTTTTGTTGGGTATCAGTTTTACTATACTGACTGATTGCCCAGCTTTGATTTATATGAATGCTAAAAAGTCCAATAACCCCCAGATTGCACGTTGTAGTCTCTTCATTCAAGAATATGATTTCGAAATCCGATATAGGCCAGGTACTAAAATGTCTTACATTGATGCAATCAGTAGAGCACCAGTTCAAAACGCTTCAGATACGCTAGGCTCTTTGATAGAAAACAATTTAGAGGTTTGCCTAACGTTGAGTGTAGAAGATCTCATGTACTCATGATGCAGCATTCAGATGATCCTTTGAAGGAAAGAAGAAAACCAAAAAATGCAGAATTACGTTTTGAAAGGAAAAAGACAATTTTCGACAGTACATCTTGATCATCTAGGCCCCTTTGTAACCAGTTCCAAAAGAAACAGAAAGTTGCTTGTCATCATTGATAACATGACAAGATTTGTACGTCTCTATCCTGTAAAAGATACATCGTCAAGGAACATTCTGAAAACAGTTGAGAATTTTGTAGAAGCTTTCGGGTTACCCGATCGTTTCATATCAGATAGAGGTTCTTGCTTCATTTCACGTGATTTTCAAAAGTTTTGCGATAATAATGGAATCTCCCAAACATTGAATTCTACTTCTCATCCTCAAGCAAACGGAATGGTTGAGAGAGTTAACAGAACGATACTGTCCACCATCGTAATGTCAATGGCAAATGAAAATCAAAAGGATTGGGACAGCAAGATCAAAGAAATAGAAAGAAACTTGAACAACACTGTGAACAAGACTCTTCGGAAAACACCATTCGAAATACTTCATGGATATGTGCCAAGATTCACAGATGGAATTTTGAGGCTGTTTGCAGATGAAGAAAGTGAAGTATGGAATGATAAAGAGAAACTGCAACATGAAGCAAGGGCAAAAATCGCAAAACAGCAAGAGAAAACTAAAGCATTATACGACAAAAAGAAATCAGGCACACTCTCATTCGACAAAGGAGAAGTCGTTGCAGTTAGAAGACACCCAAAGGCCACCGGGGAATCAACTAAAACGCAGTCACGATATCGAGGACCTATGGTCATCACAGAGGTACTCCCTAGCGATACATATAAAATATCCCAGTTAGAGGCTAATAACGGTCGCATGTATGCCACAACAGCTCATGTAAGTCAACTGAAGGCTTGGAAAGGTTGGGATGAGGAATTTTAAAGCTATTATGATGTTTCTGACGATGACTCTGGAGAAGAATTTGACAGTCAGAGACCTAAGCGAACAATCCGACTGATACAGCGTTACCAGTGACTCTGAACTCATAAAAAAAGACTTTACAATAGAACTTTAATGTATATTACCTATCCTTATTGTTTTGTCTTTATGTAATTCTAAGTATTAGCTCAATTGAGGACAATTGAAATCCACTCCTACATATTATCCATGTTTCCCAGTTTTTGCGAGAAAACTGTGTCATCTGCCGGACAGTCCAAAGATATTTACCGTATTCTAAAAAGTCTTCAAAATAGAGTATCCATATGCATAAACTCATATCTATATAGAATGGAAGGATCCAGAGCAATAACTGACGCTGTCACTTAAGCAAATCTCTTTGCAAACTATTACTCTACATATCCTATTTCTGAAGGAATACCACTAGATTTCAGCACACACTTCAAGTATTCATATAACCAACCTTTTTCATTGACAGAACTACAGAAGGCAATTACCCAATGTGGAAACACATCAGCTGGTCCGGACAAAATCTCGGCAAAGATACTTCAAGGCATAGATCATAATAACCTTAACTTTCTCTTAAATGTTTTAAATTAATCATGGATAACAGGAATAGTTCCAGAGATATGGAAAAAAATCTATTATTATCCCCATTCTAAAACCAGGGAAAAGCTCTGATGACATAAAATCCTACCGACCTATTTCTCTTACTAGCGTTCTTTGTAAAACTGTTGAGCGCATGATTATAAAACGGCTCACCAACCATATATATTCATCATCGATCCGCAACATAGATCACCACGGATTTTTGCCAAATAGAGGATGCGACAGCATATTATCTATCATCCATCATTCAATTACACCTGCTCGATCCTCCAAAAAGTTTATTGTGGGTGCCACTGTATATATTGCAAAAGCTTATGATTCAATATGGCAGGATGGCCTAATTTTAAAGCTATTAAATGCAAATATTTAAGGTAATGCAGCACTATGGATTCATAATTTCATCATAAACTGAAGTTTCCAAGTTAAATGGAGGACTGAGGTATCAGACCAAATGTCCTTCCATAGGGGTGGAAGTTCAGGAAGTGTATTATCTCCTTTCCTTTTAACCATATTTCTGACAGACATTAATGAAATAATTCTCGATGGCATTGAATGCTATATTTATGCAAACGACTTAATATTACTGTATAAATCTACAAACCTAGAAAAATTAGAAATCAAAATGACAAATGCTCTCATCAAACTACAGGAGTGGTGCCAACAATGGAAACTCATGGTGGATCTTCAAAAATGTTCAGCCATTAACTTCTTGACAAGGAGGAAACAGCTAAATTCAATTTATTTATTAATCAGCAACCTATTCGATTGAACCAGGATGTACGAATTTTAGGTATGTATTTTTCACATAATTTGACTTTCCAGCAACATTTCATACAAAAGAGAAAAGCCACTCTAAAGAAGTTGAATGCCCTGAAAGCATGCAAGCAATAGGTGGGGTACACGAACATTTCACCTTATAAAGATAGCCCAGTCTTATATTATCAGTGGATTGGATTATGGATGTCATGTATTCGTCACTGCCAGTAAATTAGACCGAAGAATCCTAGAGACTCCGTATCACGCAGCTATGAGAATTGCTACAGGGTTTCCTAAATGGACACCCATCCCAATTCTTCTTCAAGAAGTCGGAGTTCTTTTATCAACAAGACATGAGATGCTATCCTTAAGATTCTATGTACGAAACATTTGCAAATGTAAACTATCTTCTTGTGCTATTCGGGGGAATAAAATTTCATTTAATCACATGAATAGTGGCCAACCTCTGGCTCTCAGAGCAAAAGACTGGTTTTCTTCTCAAGGAATTCAAATAGACCAATTATTAAAAAGCCCAATTTTAACTCTTCCGAACAGAATTGAAGAAAATCCAGTAAACGTAATAATCAAATACTCGGACTTGCCTTTCCAGTTGAAAAATATACTCAAAGATATTATTTGCAATAGTTTTAATGAATATTATAACTTTATTTGGCAGGACAATGTTAAAATTTTTACCGACGCTTCAAAACAAGGGTCAAACCTGGGAATTGCAGTTTTCAATTCTAAAACCAATATATCGTTATCAGGTAAAATAAACTCTCTAAACTCAATATTTACCTCAGAGGCAATGGCTTTGCTTACTGCTGTATCTAAAATTTGTGTACAGGTAGAAAGATATATAATCTTCACTGATTCATATTCATGTCTCAAATCTTTATCTAATTGCAATCAAACATCTCCGGTTATCATGCAAAAAATAAAAAGACTTTGGACATTACATAAAAAAAAACATTCCAGCTTAAAGGATTAAACAAGTGGGAAAATAGCAAATATGCTTCCAATTTCTCTCACTTGATACCCATAAGCAAAAAACACTTACCCTATTCCCAATCTCGTTTAGAAGATATATGCTATCTAGTGTCCGTACCCGACCTATCCTACAAAATCTGTTCTATACAGATTCCTCCACAGACCGTTGTCTATCTGGGAAGCCTGAGACAATCGATCATATTCTATTATCTTGCCCTTTATATAATGACCCGAGAAATGATCGATGTAAATCCTTGGGAATCGGAGCTTTATCATTTTCTTGGATGTTTGGACTGTCCGCAAATCCAAAAGTAAAAACTCTAACTTTATGCGAATTCATGAAAAAACTTACAGATTTTGAAATAATAATAATACGTCATAAAAACGTCATCTAGTGCTTATCTATCATTGGAGAACTTTTGTCTCTGCTTATCGAAAAGGAACCATGTTGTAATCCCATGAAACCTGTCTACTGAATGCTAATTTAGATTCGGCGACTTTGTTTCAGGAGAACTTTTGTCTCTGCTTATCGAAGAGGAACCATATTGTAATCCTATGAAACCTTTCTGCTGAGTGCTAATTTATATCCGGAGACTTTTTCTTATTATCAAATACAGCCATGAACAATCAACAATAAGGATCAATTCAACAATACGATACCAATCAATCAACTATGTGTGTGTCTTCTCTCCTCAATGTGAGCTATAAGCAACTTTAGCAAAGAGCTCCAAAACTGCTGGCCACAACCCAACCCAACCAAAAAATTTTTTTATTGTGTTTTTACATAGTAACAACAAACTGATATCAAGAAAATAATGAAGGAGTTTTGTTCCTTTTAAAGTATATTTCTTTCTATCTAAGTTCTATTCATTCAGAGTTAAAAGTTTGTCGTGGATTAAAGATTTGTATTAAACAAAATCACTCCAGATAAGAGTGAAATTATATTCACTATAGAAACTACTAGAAAAACGAAACGACATCTGGCACTTGAAAAGGGAACTGACAAGATCGAAATTTATAAAATCTATGAAAATAAATTTAATTTGATCAAATTATATTAAAGATTAAGTAAATTAATTGATTTTTAGGAAAATGGTTGCAAATATTTACCATTTCAATGCATGAGTAGCAAAATATTCTGTTACTATACAAGCAGGTTTTACCCAACATAAAACATAAGGAAAGTCTAATTCTAGATTTACAATGGATGGTGATCTTAATGTTTGCTAAATTTTACTCAATATTAGACACGTTAAGATAAGCCAAAATTGGTCTTATAATAGAAAACATATCATAACCAATCTTGGGCATGCCAAGACATTACCAATATAGGGAGCCAAGTTTCTGATATAATAAAGTCAAGTTAAATCTAATATGAGACTGATCATTTTTTACGCTATTTTTGATTGTTAAATGTTGAGAAAGTAAGAAAGTAAGAAAATTAAATCTTTCTAATATCTGATATTAAAAAGCTCTAAATCCTTCCTCCTCTGTTATCTCTCCTCTCTACATAGATCGGATGTCTGTCAATATTTATGTAAACTTGCATTAATTTAAAAGCATTAGTTTTAGTCAGTTGTTCGAAAGAATGATTAGAAATTATTCTTTTCATTCAACTAGATGTGAATTAAAGTTAAAATTTGTTCTTAAAAATATTATAAAAACATTTTTAAATTCCATAATTCCTGAATCACAATGATAACCCCTTAATTTTCAGTATATGATGATATATTTAACAAAATATATATTTAATTAAAATAAAATGCATTTTTGTATAATTAAAAGAATTTTAATTTCCTCATAGAGTTAATTTTGTTTTTCAAGTTGTATAGTAAACTTATCTTACTCACCAATAAAAAGCATGGAATTGTAAACTTTAGACAAAAATTTCTTATAATTATATTTGCTATACAAATTACCCTGCACTATTTCAAATTCACAAAAAAATTAAGTCAAAGGATAAATAAATCTAACAGTATGGCATAAATAATGATGATAATATTTTAGCATGTGATATTTTATATAAATTTCTTTTTCAATATCATTTATTTGATTCATTTCACTTAGTATATATAACTGTTACCTACATTTGAAGTAATTATTATTTTTATTGAATAATTATATTGTCAATATACATAAATGTGCATATTAAAAGAAACAATTAAAACTTTTATATATTGCAAATGAAAACAAATGTGTAAAATAGTTTGGATGCAATAAGGAACTTCAAATCATTTTGTAATTTTTCTTTTTATTTCGTATCTGATAAATAATCGCTTTAACTAAATAATTTATTTAAATTTAAAATGCCTTGAAATTCAATTGGAAACTATTTTTATAATGACTCTCATTCTTCCTCGACTATTTAACAACCAATTTCTTAAAAACACTGTTTCTCAACAACCAGACGTTTTTGATTAGTAAGTCATCAGAAATGCTGATTAGAGCAGTCGAATATAATCTTTATTAATATAGATCAGAAGAGTATAAGCAATTTGCAGATCGTACATTGTCTTACAGAAATAAAGCGTTCAAAAAGATTTTGAAAATATAGCATTAACACGCGGTCTCTAATATATCATAAAAGGAATTACTGATTTTCAAAGTACCGGTAATGAGAAAAAGAAAGTAATCGAGACATGTATCCAATAACACACAGTGCATACCATCACTATAACTCCAAGCAGAGTTTAAATAAGGCAAGGTCATACGGGACAGCTATTCCGACTCCTACAGCAAAAAGGCCCCAAATCGAGCTGAAAGCTTATTTACGTTGTCAATCAAATAGAATCGTAAACCAAATCGAATAGAAAATTTGTTGCTGTGAAGCAGAGAGGGCCTCCAAAGAAGTTTTTGCTCCGGGCTTCAAGTGATGAAGGCAATAAAATGGTAGCTAATATTTAATGAAAATAAGTTTTTTTTATTGATACGTTCAGCGTACACTATGCAGAATCATTTGTCTTAAAAGAAAATGCAGCTTCCTCACGTATTGCCGATTCCATTCTTGGATGTGCATTTGTTTGTGATGCAGCGTCAAGAATAACCAAAGGCGTAGTCACAATGGGGAAAATTTTTTCTGGCATAAAAGTGAATGAAGATTATGGATCCAAGGATTGCAACATGGCCATAGAATTGATTAAGATTATATGGGTAACAAGTCTATCATGGCAATTTCATTACAATCACGACTGTCCTTTTCCAAAATTGCAAGCTAATATTCGGTTTATAAATAGTATTAGTACAGGGTATTAAAGTCAAGATTCTAAAATACATTTTGCTTTTTTCTTGAAAATGTTTGACAGATAATTTTAGTTAGGATAATTTTTCAAATATCGTAACTTGAAACACTTATATTTTAATTGCTTATCACAATTTTTGCGTAGCTTGTTTCTTAAAAGTCCTTCGACTCTGAGATTTCAGGGTTGAAATAAAAATTGATATAATAACGATGTTATTTCAATAAAAATACTGTTTTTTGTTCCCAAGACCAAACTTAATTTCAGTAATGTTGTTATATAATGCTCGACTAGCAGGAATTCAACTTTTTCAGCATAACATTAGGCGCAAGGGATGTTACTTTATATAGAGAGTCTCTCCTTGTTGTGCCATTGCAGCACCAAAAGTAGGCCTTCGTATTTTAGAAGCAGGGAGCAAGCAAAAATGTCCTAGACTTGCCTTATTAATCCCAGGTGTATCATTTCACATGGAAGACGTTGCAACCACGGCACATTCAATCTATTTCAGTCACAGTAAGCAAACACAACGGATTTTTGGTAGGGTCGGGATTCGAGCTCACTACCATCCAATAACGAGAGCCTTAACCAACCAGGCTACCACGGTCTCTTAATTTCTGTAATTTGAGTAGAATTTTTTCATACTTATTAGGAGAATCAAAGTCAGATAATTCAAGTTAATTATCTAATATATCGGAATCCATTGATATTTCATCACAACTGAGTTTCAATGCCCCAATTGTTATGATGTGGTTAATATCACTTCTAATGATTCAGTCTCGATTCAAATACAACTGTGAAATATGGTTATTTCGAAATTATTTAATAGGTAGTCCGACAGTTAAAGGTCAAATGAAGTTTCTTTTCACAAGCACTATATTGCTTTCTGAGAAGACTTTTCCTAAGTATTGTACTATATTTACGAATAGTTGTGGAGGAATGCCTGACGAACTGCACTACACCCATCCTAACTGACATGCATACAAAGAGAAAGTTAGCTGTATATATTTCAACTGTGGTTGGAATCCAACTCGGCACCTCCCTATCTGAAGAGCACCAAGAGAGCGCATCGATTGAATTTTTGTCAGCAATTTTCTTTCACTTACCAATAACAATGATCAGTATCCAAGCTTTTGTTTGTGATTGAATCCTGGTCAATCAGATGACGAGTAGTAACTGAATGATTATCTCCCTAATCTTCGATTCAGCAGTTCATGGATTCGATTCCTGATTTGGGTTTTATTGTTTATAGGCCGAACTGGTGATAGAAACATTAGTACTTTGATTTTCATTTCAACAATTCAGAGGATCAAATCCCACTTTGGACCTGGATATTCACAATGATTCAGAATCTATTTAAACTATAGTCATAGTTTAGTAAACTCTTGTGTGCCAGAAATGACCGAATCAATGTTTGTAGTTGTTTGGAGTCAATTTAAAATTATAAGTTCCGATCAAATTAATTCTCATTTGCTAAAGAAATGACGGTCACAAATTGATCAGCCGGAAATAATTATTCAAATTATTATGAGCTTGGTGATATACATTTTGTGTTTATTTCTTCCATAAAATAATGAGATTTTGTTGAAAATGTGTGATTGAGTTTCTAAAAAAATTTATTAATCTAAATATTATGATACGATGGTTAGATATAAAGTATTGGGTAGAATTAAATAGCTTGAACACACTGATGCAATTCTAGGACAAGAGCTAAAAAGTATTTTTCTCATGAAGACACGGGGAAGAATGGGTCTTACAATTATTTCAAAATTAACGCAACCGATTTGTAGAAATTCGCGAACGAGTTCACAATGCCAATAATCAATAAAATTCACAACAAGGATAGCAAAACAATGACAATTTTGAGCATTTTTTCCATGTTTATAAATTTAATAAAATAATTATTATGTAAAATAACAAAAAGAAAGAAAAAAAGAGCTTTTTACATAACACATAAGACAAAATAAAAAAAAATTCGGGAATAAATAATACCTGAGAGAGATAATCTCATCTGTATTCTATTCATCTGCTAAATTTCAACGAAATTTATAACCGAATATGTTTTCTTTGCCAGAAAAAAGGCATTGAAAATATCCCCTTGAAAAATCTTTATGAAATTGAACCAAGATGGAAAAACATTCTTATATGTGCTAAAAAATAAAATAATTATAATAATAAAAATAGAACATAAAAAATTTAGCAGAAAAGCCCCCGAATCTTATTCTCTTCCCCTTAGTGGTCAATGACTTTCCTTGACTGGAGACTAACAAAATTGTGGAGAATTGAATCAAAATTTTCATCGCCTGTTCACTAAGGAAAGGTTATTCACTTTTTATGGAAATACAAATCTGAGATCATCATAATGATGAAAGAAATATAAATTTGAGAGTTTCGTCGGACGACAGGTCATTGAGGAATTTTTAAGATGCGTGCTTAAATAAATTATTACCTTGAATTTTCGCTGCAAACGCATCTATTATTCACTTATTGTGTTGTATGAGAATTCCTTAATAATCCAATTTTTATTATGAATATATTTTATATAGAACTCAATACATCCGTAAGCCCACATTTAAATGCTTCAATTATGACATTTAAGAAAGTGAAACATTAGAAGCGTACTAAACGAGATGAGACAAAACATGCAGCTACAGCAGTACGACTTATTTACTGTTGCGTTATTCTAGGCAATGGTGTTATTCGATGAAGTGGTACTTTAATAACTTTCTACGTATTGCTATGAATTTAATTATGTTTCAGTGCACCTTGAATCATAACTTCATAGGATAAGTAAGTATATTCCTTATTTTTCTAGGGACCAGTGAAATTTTCTCGCTGACCACTTGTGGTCCACAGACCTCACTTTGGCGATCGCTGAATTTGTAAGTAACTCGCCCGAAAGAAATTTACGGTCGGACAGTGAAACCACCAGAAGAAGGTAAAAATGTTGTAAATCGAATGAAAAAACACCTTTGGTTGGATTGACTAAAAAAGATCTTTAAAAAAGAAAAGGCAACTTAGTAAACATCCCATTTTTTGGAATACTTATATTACTTATTTTTGCACGTACAAGAAGATACGAAATTCTACAAACGCATTTAAACATTAATATTAAACTATTATGCGGCATACGCTGATAAGTCAAAGTAGATTCGTTTGAAACTATTATCAACCTCAATAAATCTTTCACGACGTTACACTTTGAATAAACTTTTTATTTTTTAGAGGAATTTATCGATGTAAACAATGATAACATACCAGTCTCCAAGCTAAAAGTCAATTGGATTCAATATATAAAATTAATTTGTTTTATATTTAATAGTTTGAGGGCCACGTGGCCTGGTTGGTTAGGGTGTTCAAAGCTTTTAGAATGTTGGGACTTCGAATCTCGACCCAATCGAATACCCGTTGTGTTCACTAATGACGGCTGGGGCAGATTAAATATATCATGATCGCAATGTTTTCCATGTGAAATGATATCTTCGGGTGCAGAAGGACAAGCTTGGCGTTCTTCTGCTTGATCCATTCTTCTAAATTACAAAGACCAACTTTCGGGATAATATGGCATATCCACTGGGTGCCCCACTTTATAAGGAGACATCACTTCAGCCCCTTATACTTCTGAAAGATGGAAATTTTATGAGCCGGGCATTACGCAATAACATATTTAATAGTTTAGTTTGCGCAATAAAATACAAGATTAACACTTTATAATATTTTGTTCTAGTACACTCATAATTATTTGTATGTAATTGATCCACTTTTACAATAAAATATTTTAAGGTAAAGAAAGTTAACAATTGATTTTATAATGTAAGAGGTAATTTTAAATTGTAAAAGAAAATAATGCCTACCCCTTTACTGTTATACATAAGTTAGAATTTCGTAATGTTTATAGAAATAGAAGAGTATCTTAAAATTTATGTAATTAAATCTCATGTAAAGTTTTTGTTTTTTCATTCCTGCTTGAAACTCTTGAGAGCTGAGAGATAAGTGTCTCTCAGCTGTTATCTTTACTTTAATGGATTGATGACGCCAATTTTTATAGAAAAGGAGCCCGACTGGTGAGTAATTAAGAAGAAAAATGTGGGTAAATGTACTGCTTGAAGTACTGCTACATTCCTATGTAACTATTGTGAAATTTTTACTTGCCAGTAAATAAATTACGTAAAAAATATAGTAATCGCTAATGTTTGAAAATACTTCAAGGTCTGGTAGCTGTAATATTAATTTTCAATTTGAGATTATTGAATTCTGAATTAAAATTTATTAAATTTTGAAAATATTGCAAAAAAAAAAAATAATTGTGTTCGTTTCAAATATTTAAGCACATTTCACTAATATAGCTTTCAAATTCCGAAAACAGATTTATCTTTTAGAAAAATAGATGATAAAATAATAGTTTAATGCTATTGATAAATTATATCATATGTATTTATAAATACCTTATACATGAATATTAATTTAATAACAGATATAAAATACAAAATATTCAAAAAATAAAATGTATCTCATTATGTTTATTTAAAAAATTTTCAATTATTTTTTCGAGTTGCTTTTCTGTAATTATGTCTTTTAAAATATCTTTGGATAGAAAAAAAACATTGTAAGTCTTAAAGGGCTTATACGTTACGTTATACATACCTATATATATTTAGATTTACAGGCAAAAAAGACCTTCGTATGGTGTTCTTCTGATTCTAGAATGACAAACTTCGTTTTTTATAAATTAAGCGATGCGCAATCCTTCACTACAGCGCTCAGATTTGTTGTACATCTAAGTACAGAACATATTTTCAATATTTTGATTTGCTCTTGCGACACAAATCTAGCTTTGTGAATGGCTTGGCTTCCCATGGATGATATTCAGTAATGATCAAGACTCCTTCAAGTTGGTTACCATATCAGGAAATTCATCTTCAAACTAATATAGGTGGCGCTCCAAGGAACAAGAACTAGTCCATTAAGCTGCCGACTACTTCCATTTTTGTAAAGTTACATTTGTGAATCACTAATTTTGAGAGATGATCTTAGCCCACCATAATAAATTTGCATTACAATACAACAGGACAGTGGGAATTAAATTTGGAAAAGTTCACGGGCTTCACAACAATGCTTTATTTTTTTTTGTCAAAGTTCAAAGAGTGAATGTCCAGCCCTTAAAATAATGGTTTTTTATTAAAAATTCTTTCAATTCTGCATCATGTCCTTCATGTCCAATAGCTAAATGGACATCATGAAGTGCGTGAAATAAAAGAGAGTTCGTGACATAATATTGTACAATACTGTTTTGCAACGGAATAAATGAATTTCATTTTTCACAATCAACATAATAACTGTTCTGCAATCAATTGTCCTCGAGTTCCCTTTTACATGTCATTTTTGCATTTTATACATTATTTACTAACTTCTAGCAAGTATTTTCAGTTAAAAAATTATCTTATGCAACATTAACTCAAATCTTAAAATATTCATCACCGAATCATTGTGTTCATGTATTTAAACCATGGTTTTCTCCAACACCACATTTTTGTGCCGCACAATAAAAAACTAATGTTTTACTGAAAACGTTTAAGTATAATCACGTTTTTCGACCACCCCAACCAACCGCAAAGTGTAATTATCAACTTTTAAGCCTGAAGCATATATTAAAAGGCGAATCTTTCGTGGTGTACAGGACATTTGAAGCGAATAAAAATGTATTTCTAACTTTGTCGATTTTCTATTCAGCATTCCATAAAATGTCTAGAAAATGAGTGAAATACGAATACTTTCACGCATTGCCTGCTAGTTTTAGGCATTAGTGCTATGATTAGGTATTTTATAGAAAGCTGAATTTCAAATTTTGTAGGTAATACATGTAAGTAAAGTAGATACTCGTTTCTACGAACCTCTAATTTATGAACACTCACGTTTTAACAAAACAAGTGGCAATGGCCCTACCCTGAGACCATAGAAATAAAAATAATTTTAACTCCCATTTACGAATCAAAATTTTAAAAAATCGATTTTTGGTGAACTGTCGTGTTTGATAAATAGTTTTCTTTCTTTTTTGTTATCTGATATTTTTTTCAATTTGAATTTTTTTATATAAGGCCTGAGAATTCCTTCATTCTTAAGCAATGGAGCGACATCTACAGACATTTCAGATATTGTGGGAATAAAAATCTGATAGGAAACTACTGTGGCGTCGAACTCATCTCCTGTCTCTACTCGCACGTAAGAACATAAAAAGGAGGTAACACTTTATAAGTTTGTCTGTTTTTCTTTATTGCTATCATTTCATTTGCACAACTTAATTTAAGAAATTTCGTTTATCGAGTGGATGATAGAGCTGGTTTCCGTGAAGATTTATCGCTATTATAGAAATGAACTTGTTTATCAGTCGAAGTGAAAAAGAAAATTTAAAAGAAACAAGAAAATATTAAAGACAAAAATTGTCAAAAAAATATGGAAGTTCAAAGAACAGCTTCTTAACAATTTTAAAGACTTAAAAAATATTTTGCAAAAAGGAAACAGTGCCTGCAAGAGTGCTCCCTCTCGAAAAATTGTAGAAAAGCAAATCATCATAAACTGTGCTTGTTTGACTAGAAAAATGAGAGGAATGAGCATTCCTGTGCTGATGGTAATATTACATACATAGAGGTGCAGACAAGTCCCATACTGAATTTAACTGATGTGGAATACTCACCCACCATCAAGTGCCTCTAAATTTGAACCACGTTCAGGTGACGAGGTCACACCTGAGTTGGCACCCTCCTCTCCACATCCATGCCACATCAACGGAAGGACATTGAAAGTCGCATATTAACGTGGATACGTCCCCGACTCACGTACCTCCAGCAATTTAGTGAGGAGGTAATGTCCTTACAGAAAAATGCAAGTGCTTTGCTAAGAAGCTGAACATTTCCCAGGATTAGAGAACTAACTTCAAAAATTCAAAACCAGACATGATTTGAAAATTGAGTAATTGAAAAACGAAAAAAAAAATGGTTTGAAAATTGAGCTTTAGAAAATCGTTTGGTTAAAATGGAACGCTGAATAAAATTTCGAGAATTGAATAAAAAGAAGGAGAATTGATATCACTGCTTTCCGAGTGTAGCTCAAAGAAGGTTTTCAAAGTGAATGAGTTTTCTAAAATCTTACTGCTCCCCTCCCCAAAAAAATAACACTTAGCAAATAATATAACGAGGTTAAAAAGCGAGGCAAAGAATTAGTAGTGCTAGCAGCCAATATGAAGGGAATAGAAAACTGCCTCTGCTTTTCATAGAAAAATATTTAAGGCCTAGATGTTTCAAAAATGTTCAAAAGCTATATGTTACATATCATGTTAACATTAAAACTTTGATAACTGGGGGTATTTCTGAAAATTGATTCAGAGACTTAGATCGCTGTTTTAATCTGAGAATCGTAAAGTTCTTCTATTAGAGGATAACTTGCACTTTACGTTGAAGAGCTGTATCTTGAGTCGACTCGTATGGAACCTCTTCCGCCAAAAATAACTTTTGTCTTAAGGTCTATGGATCGGGGAAATAATCAACAATTTCAAGAGCAAATATCCTAGCAAAGAGTGTATATGGGTTGGAGTCTTAGTAGTCACATGAAACTGCCCTTCTAGGAGCAACTGATTAGTCAATCAATGCTTGGAATGATGCTAATGCCAAGGCAATATCGAAAACATTTCAATATGCAGGCTTAACTCATTATTTTGAATGTACCTGATAACTTGAGTGAGGATGAGTTACTCATGTATGAACTCCGACAAAGAACCTATTTACCTCCTGAAATTTCTTTAGAGGATTTTTAAATATAGACTCACATGTGATACCCATGAAGGAAATATGAAATGATGAAATTATTGAGAATATAATGAAAAAGAAGATATAGCTTTCAGATTTCGAACAAGAATAAAATAATGTAACGCAAAGACTATCTGCAAAACAAACAGCTGAATGATTAACAGGACTAAGGTCCCTTTTTGAAAAAAAAAATGTTTTTATACATTAAAAAAAATCAAAATATGTGTTTTTAAAAATGTAGTGTTCGATAAATGATTATTTTTTTTGTACTGATTTTTTATCAATAAATTGAAAGTAAATATTTTTTTTAAGTATGAATCCTGTTTTGCGTGTATTCATTATAGTGCTTTCTAAATAATTTTTCTAAAATAGAGTACTTTATTTAAAAAGAAAAAGTAATTTGGTAAAAAAAAAAATCAAATTTTAATAATCTAATACATTGTTTTTCCATTTTATGAGTTGTTTTACGGGTTCCGGATATGAAAGATTTATGCATACAGTTGACGTTTGTTTTTATGAAAGAATATAAAGTGCAAAAAAGTAGAGACCTATAAAAGAGATCTTAAAATCGAAGCTCGCAAAATAGAAAAATAAGAGCCTAAAATTATTTTTTTGATTCAAAGTGTTTTTACTTGATAAATAAATTATGAGAAGAAATTATTTACTATGCATTAAATAAAAAAAACTTATTTCCAGAAATATAGATCACATTTAAAAACAATTCTTATTTCATTTCATTAATGAAAAACTAGGCAAAGTAATAACTTATTTTTCTACTTTAAAACTACATTTTTAGAAACATTTTTTAATACATGAAATTATTTCTCTGTTTTTTTTTTCAGAAAGTACATTTTGCTAGTCATTCATCAACTTGTTTTGCAAACGATCGCAGCACGCATTGTTAAAGATCTGAAAAAAGTTTTTTCCATTCTCGTTTATTAAGTTCTTATTAATACCATTATCCAATATTTCAAGAAACGAATTACATCTGATTCCAGTTTATAAAAAACTATGAAGTAAATTTCAGGGCAGCAGCTTTTTTGTCGATGTTCATAGATGAGTAATATATTCCTTGAGTCATCTAACAAATTTTCTTGGCTTTCTTTAATTACGATTGGTTGGTTGGGGTCATGTCCATGGGGAGAACTAAAGATGATCATGAGTGTGCAGAACGCAGCTGGTTATGTCCATTATGTTTTCATAGTGTAGACAATTTTCGATGTCACGTTTTCTTAGGGCTCCATTGATGTTTAGTTGCAGTATGTTAATCATCCTTGAAGCATTTACCATCCAGCCCCAGATCAAGTTACCATCCAGGACTGCAGAGCTGGAGGCGCTGGCTGCCCCAGACGCAGTTATTTAAGAGAACACACACGTCAAAATGACTTAAATATAATTTTTTCTGAGATATTACTCCAAGCATACACTGTTAAGAATGGAGCACTGAGCCTAGATTATCATTTTCATAAGGTGATTTAAGGCCATCATCATAGCTTGCAAAAGTACCACACAGTATTTTCACATGAAGCTATTGATTATACTTTAAGACATGGTCTGAAAGATGAAGTAAGTTAGGGTGAAATTCCATCAAATTGCTTAAAAATCCTTGATTACAACATCAACAGTTACAGTTATAACATCAACAGGAGTTAATCATCCACAATTCAAAGGATTAGAGATTCTCCATTAAAAACACCAAACCTTGTTTCTGAAATATAAAATTAAAAAATTGAGTCGTAAAACAAACGATTAATGTATGAAAATAAGTTCGAAAAAAAAATATTTTTCAAAAATTTAGTTCGTAGATGGGAAATAAAATTATGTGTTTATGGGACCATGTTAGAGACAAGTCTCCAATTCATAAAATCATCAATGTTCATAAATTAGACATTCGTATAAACCAGCGTCAACTATATTAAGAAATAATCTCAAGTTTTGATTACTCACACCTCGAATCTTTTGCAACATTTGAAGGTTCTGAGGAAGAATGCATCTTCTCAAGAGAAATATTTAGTTTTCTCCAAATTCATCATGAAGATCTTATAGTAGTCTAAAAATTTATAGAAAAAGACATAAAAGTTTATACGAGCCAAGTAAATATTTTAAACATAAAAATGGAAAAGGAGCTTTAGAATATTAAGGTAAGAAAACAATCCTAGTCTTTTCTTTTTTCACAAAAACATAATTCTATAACCCCCTACTGTATCTAATAATAAGATATAATGGTATACAGTGTAGTATGTTATTATATTTCCATGTCATATAAACATTCCCTTGTAAACTTCGTTCCTTCAAAACTGTGCAATTAAAGCCATACCTAATGAATCAATCACCGATGATGAAATCTCCCATTCAAGGACATCTTCGAACAGGCAATCAAGTTCAATGGCCTAAACTTTTCAGAGAGTAATAGCGAAATTAAAAGCATTTCTTAACAGCAGTGTTCCCGGTGTCCTTATGAGTGTCACGTTTTCTGATTGCTATGACGTCATGTTTCGTACGATGATCTTGTTGGGAGAGCTGGAGGCATCAAATGGCGCCATTTGTTCTAAAAATCCAGAAATTAAAGTCAAATTAATGCACAAAGCAAAATTAATAATAAATATTTGAAAATAATATTTTAGTAAATTAAAAAAATTTCAAAACAAAAACTAATAAAATAATTGCTATTGTTGTTGATTCATTTAAACTTTTAATAAGCGTTCAAGTTAGTGGTACGCCAATCGACTACACTTTTTAAATCAATTTAAAGTTGAATCTATTTTAATTGAAACACCCCACTTCAATGTAAGCACTGCCCGGGATTCCAGCTCACGCCCAATTACACCTTGGAATGCCCAGCTGTTGCGGTAAATTTATTAAAAATGGGAATGGTCCCACTCAGGGACTCATTGCAAGAAATTCTCTACAGCCCTGATGCACCCCTAATTGCAGAGGCAGTGGTCAAGACTTTTGATGGAATTTAGAGACTTTCCTTTTTATCTGTTATCTACACTATTTTCACGGACACGAGAACAACAACAACAACAACCCCACTCTAAAAATAACATTCGCACTCCCTTACACTTGAAACAAATTTAGGAAATATTGGTTTTGGTTCATAAAATCTTATCATTGTGTCTTGAAATTATAAATTATATTTTTGAAATTTTTTGTAGTTGATTATGTTTTTTAAACATTTACTGAGCAAAATGACCATGATTAAGATTATGACATTTCAAATGAAGAATATGAAATCAATGAATGTCGTTGACGAATTCATTTCTTCTTAAACCTAACAATTTTTTATGCTTCGTTAATCTTTTATAAGTAATTACTTCATTTTTTTTTTCAAATTATTTTCCCTCTTACATTTATTTTGATCGGCATTACAGATATTTCAACAAACAGACAACAATAAGGGAGAAAACTACTGTAAATTAATTCAAAATGAATTTAAATCAGTTCACCAAATTGATTTAAGACAAATCAGTTTTAACTAACTTAAATCACAAGTTACCCCCGTGGAAAAGTTCAGTTGAAATTTAAACGCATTTAAAAGTGCAGTACGAATAGAGTATTTGTGATTTGAGCAAGCCTTAACTAATTTATCTGGAATCAATTTGGCTAACTGATTTAAATACATATCAACTGATTTAGAGACATCCTGTTTTCTGCGAATTGTCAGTGTTTGCTGAAATGTCTGAAGTAGATCAAAATTAATATAAGAGAAGCAAAATTTAAAAAATCTGTGAAATAAAATTATCGATATAAAGTATAAGTTATAAGCATCAAAAAATTCTGTTTGGTTTAAGGAGAAATACATTTATCAATGACATAATTTGATTTCGTATTCATTACTTGAAACATAGAAATCTTAATTACCTTTATTTCAGTTTATAAATGCTTAAAAAGCATGCTGAAGTATAAAATTTCAAACATATTATATTTATAATTTCAACGAAAAATAAATAAGTCTTAGAACCAAAACTAATATTTCTTAAATCACTTTTGAGAGTAAGACAGTGTCAGCGCTGTTTTCAGAGAGTGGAGTTTAAAAATTAAATTTAACTTTAAATTAATTTTACAAGTGCAATGTAAAATGGATATTATTGGGACATAGAGGAGGACGTAAACCAAGACATTAAAAATAGCCCATATCGAGGTGAGAGTCGAACTTACAAACTGTTGAATTCAATAAGAAAGAGACAAATATCCATCTTTTAATTTGGTAAAAAACAATTCAGAGATTTTACTTTATAAATATAATTTTAAAACTTACTTTAATGATTAATATGCACAATCTAGTTAAATATTTTATATTTTTTATTTCCATCCATTGAAAATATGTTAGGCATGAGTATTGTTATTTTTAGCTATTGTAATACATGAGAAAAATAGCAATAACTCGTTTCTTTTACATAGCACTTAATAAATTATTATCTCTATTTCCTTTCTAAAAAGTAAATTTTCCCAGTTCAATGGAAATAGGCAAAATAATCCAAAAACAAGTAAATATTTTTCATTTTCAATAAATTTCCTGTGTGTAATATTCATAAAAAATACTGAAACAGTAAAATATAAAATAGTGGAATGAGATACAGTGATCAAGTTTTCTGTATTCATTATACTATGTATATGCTGTTGTTCTGAGAGTCGTTTTAATTACCAAACACGCGGATTTTAACTTCCAGTCTAAATTTTGTAATTGTTTATTTAACTCAATATAAATAATTATTTATAATACTTAAAGTCAATATATGATAGTATAAAACGCTTTATTGTTTTCATTGCTTGTGTATATGTGTGTGAGAGTTTTTTGTAAACTGCGCCTTTTCGAATTGACTGTTGAAGGCAGGTTTCCAATCCATTATTTTGTCGAGATTGTTATTGAATGGTTAGC